>SJJU01007244.1:15778-27106 GCA_012932125.1 Conopomorpha cramerella
TTGGTTTAGTGGTCAGCATGTCTGCCTCTGCTCCGTAGGGTCGTGGGTTCGATTCCCACCGCTGGCAGGTATTTAGGTGATGAGCTTTTAAGTACTTGTTGGATGTGTCTGGGTGTTTTATTTATATAAGTATGTATTTAAAGAAAAAAAAAAAGTATTTAAGTAAGTATATTTCGTTGTCTGATTTCCATAACACAAGTGCTTTTGAGCTACTTATCATGGGATGAAGGCAATGTGTGTGTTGTTGTAAAATATTTATTTATTTATTATTTATACATTTTGGTTGGAAAGAGACAGACTGAAGGAGGCAAGTCTTGTTGTGTTTGGTCTGAGATTATAGTATATTTTTTAATTGGACGGACCAATACATTTCCCATTCACATAACTTTGTGCTCTGCTGCAGTCAAGTTAGAGTATTTTTTGCGAGACAAAGATCTTTTTTCTGTTTGTATTGCATTTTCAATTTAATTTACATAAGAATAAAGTGTAATATTATACGCATAGAAACTGTAAAATTGGTCCGTCGAATAAAAAAATACACTTTAGATCACACCATCCTGCCTGGTGTTGCAAACGATGTGGTCTACGATGGAGCACACTTGTTCATTAGGTACCTATTCACCCGCGACTTGAAGACCTTCAGACTGTACTGCGCGGGAAACACAGACACCGGCAAGTCATTCCACATCCAGGCGGTTCGCACTATAAAAGTAGACGCAAACCGTTTGGTTCGCGTAAATGGTAAATCCACCTGGTATGGGTTACGTTTTGAGAATAAAAGGCAGGTACATTAAAAAGATAAAGCACAAAATTATATAACTTGTATTAAGGTCGTAGTCCTATTAGCGTCAAGTGAAGTTAACCTAAGTACAGGGTAAGTATTACGAAGCGAGCTTTCCTCACATGTGAATAAGTTTAAGCTTCTGGAGTTAAAAGCTTCTCGGTGAGATTGTTTTAAGCTCGCGCTATACAAATAGAATCAAGGTAAGTATGTGAATTGACTTAGTATGACGTAGAGCTTTCGTTAAAAGACTTAAGTTTCACAACATTTAAAGTTTATTGCTTTAAGTGAAGTTTCTTGTGAATGGATACTTATGACTTTGAGGGTATTTTGTTTTCATTCATTTGCACATACTAACAATTTGTAATATAAATATATAAAAGGAGAAACTGACTGACTGACATATCAACGCACAGCCCAAACGGCTAAACTTAGGCACTTGAAATTTGGAACGAACGTAGCTCAGGTACCGTAGGGGTGCACTAAGATAGGAATTCCCGATAATCCCTCGAGAACGGGAATTAACGGGAAAATACTTTTGTATGAAACATCTAAACCGCTAAAGTTAAACGCTTGAAATTTGTGATGCAGGTACTACTAAACTACGCGAATGAAATCGCGGGGCGTCCACTAATAAGTATATAGTGGTAACCTACAAAGTTATTGTAACATAATATTGTGATTTTACTTTTCACGATACAAAAATTTTGTTGGGCTCGTCAACATGAACAACTTTTAATATGGCGTCAATGTAGGAGACGCAAAAAAATGTTTTTCATCTCTATATAAAATACACAAATTTTTGCCTCGGGAAATGACATTTTGTAAAGGGACAGAAAAAAAATTTTTTTCTTCACAATGTCGCCATAGTAATAGTTGTTCATATTGACGAGCCCAACAACGTTTCTAAGACTATTGCTCGGGGTCTTTTTTCACACCTATATTCGTGTTTAGATATCGCCGAATTGCTTAAGTACTCGAGATACGTAAATAAAATAATAAAACCAGGATGAACCATTAATGCGTACGTACACTCGCTTTTAATGCGATAGTACTATAATTCAAATGGCCTTAACAATAAAAAAAGAAAACATCATACGTCACTTACAGCGCCTATAAAAATGAAAACGCAATGTCACAAATGAGGTCGTTGCTCAAAGTAGGTATTAGTGACAATTAGGCGTTACATATCTATGGGGAATTTTAAAGCTCCAAAATTTCTTACCTAGATATCGCTGGCAGGTATATAGGGTGACTTCTGTCTGTTACAGACTGGTGACTTTTGTAACATGTAAACAAACTATTAAAAAAAAAAGAACTGTCACCTGCAATACTGACTGCATGACGTCGGTCATTTCTTCGACATTAATCCCCCTTATAACAGCCAGCGCCATCTGTCATAACTAAGAGAAACAAAAGCCCTGGAAATTACAGATTAACTTTAACTATTTCTTAAGATTAAACAATAATTCAACAATTCGTTTCTTTTATTATATGCCGTCAAACGAAAACAACAATAGCTTAATTTTACCGTTGCAATGCAAACCTAGTTTAAGTAGTAAGTTTAACCTAGGCCCGTGTCTATCATTACACCGACCAAAATCGAGATCTTAAAAAGTAAAAAACCAAAATAATAATAGTTCTTTATTTCAGGCAACTATGCATACCTGTATAGACAGGTATCGGCCCACAGAACAAATAAAATGCAATAATAACATAAAAAATAGATACTTTACATAAGCATTGAACATATTATTCTTATAAACGATGCGTTCATACGGGGTCTTGAATGCATGTAACAAACTGGCAAAGCTCATTAGCCGAGAAAAGTGGTATAAGCAGTCAGATATCGCTATAAGCTAAGCAAACCACTTGCTAACTAGTGTAACTGTACCTTTACGATAACGTAACGTTTTTCTAAAGTCCCATCCGACTCTATCTAGAGACATAAAAACGGTACTTATTTCCTCATAAAATCACATACACAAAAAAAAATATCGCTACAGACAGAGTACGAAACGTCAAAAATGTTTAGCTTTTCAGTAAAATTTTACAGCCGCCTCCGTAGGGTAAAGCGGGGTATTTAGCGACACTCGAGGGCTGAATGGCAGCGCGTGACACATTTTATAGCGACAAAAGACGCGCGCGCGGTGCTCTAATGAGATCCATTGAATGAATTCACAGAGGCGGCGACGACGCAGGACGGCGGACCCGGTGAACATGGGTAAGTTTACCCTATACCTTCATATAATATAAGCATATTAAGACATAACGATGTGACAGTTTTTCTTAAAATTATCTAGAAATGTCAAGTAGGTACCTAATGAACAAGTGTGCTCCATCGTATGCCATCATCGCTTAACATCAGGCAGTATGGTGGTCAAATGCTTGTTTCATTGCGTTTTAAAAATAAATAATATGTAGTTAGTATGAGTCTATGGTATTGACGGAAGTAAATATTAACTTAAATAACTTCCATCACATTAAGTAACATTGTTTTGAATAGCAAGTTCGTATTGAAATTAAGTAAAGTTGACTATAAAATTCAATACAATTACCTCTACATTAACATACTGCAAGCGTTTATATGGGAAATATTTATTATTCGTTTATGTTATAAATAATGGAATTCCGATTAATACTAAAAAAAGAGCAATAAAATTGACTAGCGCTCACGGCATCGTTAGCTTTTAGGACTACGGTTGTGTTTTCTCTGACATAAACCCAGTCATAGGTCTGGATTGGAACTGAACTGAACTGGATTTCTTAATAATAATTGACCGTGTTCATAGGAACACAACATAACTGTGATAAAATAAAAAGAATACGGTACAAAAGATATACATTGACTATAATGACTAAAATAAAACACAAAACAAATGTTGTAGATCACGTAAAAATATTAAGAGGTTCTACTTGTAATTTTGTCACCTTCCTTTTTCCGTATAAAATGAAAAATATTACATTTAACACCCAACACTTAATCCCTCTCGATAAATTTCTTGTAATCCCTAGGAAAGCTCATTATGTCTACCTACTGAAACATGCTTATCTTCAACCACGTGTATGAAAACTTTTCCCGAGCCTAAATGATAAAAAAATACAATTCACGATTTTTGATGTTTTTTAAAGTGAAACTTTTATTACATCGTCTCAAACGTTTTCTTTTGTGTGTTGCATGTCGCGTGACGTCGGCCGTTTAGGAGTAGGGAGTTTTACTTTTACCGCGGTTTCGTAAAACCACACAACTGTTTTTTTTATTGCATTTGAAGAGCTAAATATTGAAAAAGATGCGTTCCTGTGGAAAGGTTTTGTCAAGGTTCATCAGCCAAGAAAATTGCCCTGCCTAAGAAGTCAGAGGTCGCCTTAAAAAAGTAAGCTTTAATTAAACTAACTAGTGTAGCAGTGCCTTTACGATAGCGCAAAGGTTTTGATTCCAATCTAGACTAGACGTACTCTATCTAGAGACATAAACCAGGTGCTTATTTCCTCATGAAAATACACGGAATTATAAAAAATATACTTCACGCCGTTATTCCTAGGTAAAGTCACTTGCTATGAAAATGACGTTGGTTCACAAAGGTTCAACGTGACAAGGGGTGAGCTTATCGCCGATATATGGTTTACACACCTTGTGGTATGCGGGTTTCATCACTATGTGGTACCTCACCGTAGAGCGTTGCATAACATACAGAAAGAACGCCTAGAACAGAAACGAACCCACAACCTCCCAATTGGATATCAGACTACATAACTACTAAGCGACAGTTTTGAATTCAAACAAAATATATTTACTTAAGTACTACGATATGTAATCAAACAAATGCGACACAAGTTCCTTTTTATTAAGAATAGCAAACTTATCGACAATTCAATATCACATACTTGCTATACCATAAAAATAGGCTCTATCTCAGTGAAAAGTACAAAATAAAAAAACAAACAATTCTTGTTCCCCGTTGTAGCAAAGCCTGCAAAATTGAAACTCCCAACTCCCAGATATAATTTATGCTTGCAAAAAAAAACTTTGCGAATAGAACAATGGATAATTAGGACAACCTCATTAAGGGGGCAGTCGGACACGGGAGGCGGCTGTTGAAAGACCCAACTCGAATGAGTGCATTGCGTAATTGCACCTTTCATTGTTAACGGAGTTTGACTCTTAATGGTACTTCAATTGTGACGATTTGCGTCCATTGCTGGTACTGCCCGCGTAACATGACATTGTGTGACAGGGACAGCGCTAGATAAGTTATATAGTTCTGTCACTGTCACACAGACTAAACAATATTACTTTAGGACGTCATAGCATGGCCCATTAAGTTTTTATTTGATGGGGAATTTTTTGACTCCGAAAATTTCTTACCAAGATGTCGCTGGTAGGTGTCCGGAGTGACTTTTGTCAGTTATATTTTAGTACGTGTTTTTATTATTTGGGTGAGATTATTTAAACTTCAGACACTTCTGTTTTTCAGACATAAAAATAAATACTGTCACCTTCAATATTGACTGCTTGAAGTTATTCATTTCGTTGACATTTATCCCCCCTTAACTGTATAGCTAGCTTCTTCTGTCATAACTAATAGGAATAAGGGCCCTGAAACTTCCCCATTGTTGGAGTTTAACAACAACAAATGATAGAATATTGAGATTCAAATGCTATTTATGCCTAGGTTTAAAGGTTTAACTTCACTCGTAAATAACTAATATTTCTTATTTCTAATATTTCATACAAATTACTAGATGCATTCATTCAAATCATTAGCGTGACTATACAACGAAGGCTCTATTTCTCATTTTTTATACTTCGTATTTTTCTACCTATTTTGGGTAAGTACTGCTGTTATTCCTGACCCGTAAATGGCCTGATGGCGCTAACCAAACCGAGGCTTACCACAGATTTCATGTAGATACTATTGATTTATTATTCATAACGTATTCCACGCCTGAACTTAGCATTTCAAATTTCGAAACACCCAACTAACGTACATTCGAAACAACACAACAAACCATTGAAAATTACCAAACGATGTTTAACGAACGGCCTCGGTTACCGCTCTATTATGAGTGTTCAAATAAAAAACGGAAAACTCTACGTAAACTGAACGGAGTTTTGAGTCTGATGAATGTGCAGAGTCGACGACACAACAACATTAACAAGACAAATATAACTTGAGCTGTAACGCTCTAGCAATAGATACTGGATAAAATAACTTTTGTTAGGACTGGCAACTAGGAGCGGAAATATCCCGAAAGTTTTCTACTTTAAACTGCGTGGTCCCATTTGTTATTCTGCAAAATTAAAAAGGTCCCTGTAGTCGTGAAGTTTCGTTGGACGCACCGTTCTCGATATTTCGGTCGGTATTTATTTTGCGGCACGTATGAAGAAGCTTGCAAGTAATTTATGAAAATGAGACGCATGTGTTAGTCTCTGGCGGGACAGCGACGTGGACAGAGCTTGCGCAATGCATCTTGTGCTCTATACAATTTCTACAGGCTTAAAGATCACCAGCAATTTGAATATGGAACGACGAACGTATCATTTTTAAAAGGAGTTTAACACTTTTTTTTGTCTTTCAATTTTTGCCACGAAAGAGGAAGAGGTTGCTAAATTAAATTTGTATTTAAATATTCAAGAAGCTGAATAGAAGACCAGCTAGCTCCCCTAGTTCAGGATAAAGGTTTGAAGTTCTTATGGAAAAGATAATAAGCAAAAGGGTTGCTGTGCAGTTCTCTATTATATAAAAATAAAAAAATATGTTCAAAAGTCGCAAAAAAATGAAATTTTTTTGTACATCAGCAGCTGTGCCCCACATTTTATCTCGGAGCCCATGGGATCCTAAACTCACGAAGAATTTTAAAGATCGGTTCAAGAGCTATTGGAGATTACCTATTACCTCCTCACAAACTTTACGTATCCTATCCTAATCCTAATATTATGAACGAGAAAGTTTCTTTGGATGGATGGATGTTTGTTCCTCTTTCAGGTGAACGGATTTTAAGGAAACTTTACAATAATATTTGAAGGTACATTATTCATCAGAATAACACGAGATGCTAACGAACAACGCCGGGATACAGATAGTTTGTAATTATTATTCAAAGCTCATAAAACACGATCATAGTGTGTTCAAATTACCATATAATAACACTTCACGCCTTTTAATCCCAAAGCGGGGTAGGCAGTGGCACTCGCTAAATGCCCACGGTTCACCCAACACGACAGGGGGTGAGCCCGTCACTGTTATAGGGTTCACACTCCTTGTGATGTGCGGGTTTCATCACGATGTTGTCCTTCACGGTACAAGCGTTGCGTTGCGTACATGGGCTCTGAAAAAGAGTCCATTAGTATACGTCCAGCAGTCGGACTCGAACCCGAGACCTGCGAGTTACAATTCAAGTATCCGACCAACTGGACCACAGAAGCTCCATACCATATAAACTTACCATATACCACTCCCTTTAGAAAATGCAATGGTCATCTAGTCCAACGCGATCGTTGCTTTCAGATATTATACCTACTTACTTACATTATTGTGTTTCACCACATACACCAAAATACTGTTTACGTACTAACTGTACACCTCAACTCTACTACTCTATCTTTCCAAGTCAGACAGATTTCTGAATAAGTTTCAAAACTAACCATCTCAACTTGAGCTTTCGTTGTAATCGCACAACATACAGAAGAAAGACCAGCCAAAGTATATAGAAGCTCATGTCCAAAACAACATCGCTGTTTCGGTAAACTCAGCAAGTCTGTGTAGACTCATTTTGTGGCAAAACCAATCACTTAAGCGAGGTAAAGCGTCCACTTTGATCTAGTAACTACTGAACTAACCAAAGTGCCGAAAGTCAGCCTCAAGTGCCGAGATTGCGTAATCAAATTACTTAGAGGCAAGTCGGCGATTAGTGCACAAAAGAATTATGAATGCACTAGTGAACGCCCCACGGTTTTATTGGCTCAGTTTTTGTTTTTGAAACTACCACAAGTTTTAGAATCATCATCATCATCATAGCCCATACTTGTCCACTGCTGGACTTAGAATGTCCACTTTATTAGAATGATAACTCCAAAATTAAGTTTTTCTTATATTAACTTCTACTTCCCTTTTTACCCCCTTAGGGGATGAATTTTGAAAAAAAAACTTTCTTATCTCACTTAGAAATCATAAAAGAAACTCCTTGCAAAATTTCTGCTTTCTAGATAGAGTATAATATCGTATACTATCAATATGTAAGACATTTTACATATTGGTATTTATGTCATAAAGGTAAATCTAACCTCCGGCTATTTTATGCCGAGTGTTGTGAGTTTTATTTTAGACAAATACAATGTATATATTTTTTTATTCCAAACAATACCATATCATTTTCATATTCATTATAGGTAATTTCATTATAATATTGTTACCATTGAATGAGACGTCAATGTTATTTTTCTGAACAGAAATCCAGCATTATATTGGCTGAGAAAAGGCTTTTCGCCTTACAAATTGCACAATGCGGTTGCGAGCTCATTTAATTTACTTTTCATACTTCTGGAGTAGTAAGCCCGAAGCCACCGAGACTTGCCATTGTACAAGGGCCTGCCTTAGTTCAACAGGAATACTGTAAACTGAGCCTAACTACCTAACAATTTATACGCAACACTACCATCGGCATCGGTTCGAAATTCAAACTTAAGAGGGAAAAATGAAACTTGATTTATTCATTTTAAAATATGACTCGGTTATATCCAGCCAGTTCGCTTGAAAAGGCTGCTTATTTAGCAAACATCACGATCACATTTTGCTTTTTTTTCTATTTTGAACTCTAGTTTCATTTTTATAAACGATTTTTTAGCTATATTGCGATTTCATTCAATCCTATTTCATTGAAATAGCAATTTCATAATGCATGTGTCTTTTCTATTTCTTTGTACGTTTGGCGTCACAAATGTATTTTAAGAGTGTTCCACCTTCTAAAAAAAATAAAGGAAATTTAAGTATTTCCTTTAGGAACAAGTTGCCGGTAATTGGAGGAGTATAATAATGTACTTGTACTGTATTACGAGCTTTCGTACTCGAATGAGAATTAGCAATCACTCAGTTTAACACTTTGCCTTTTCATTGCATAAGGCGTTACAAATATGTAGGTGTCTATTAGGTAGGATGGTTATGTTTTGAGGTAAAGGAAATTGAACAGTTAACAGCGATTCGCAATTAAAGATTTCTTTGTATTAATGGAGTCAAATTAATTCGCTTGGTTCGTTAAGTTTCCAACGGACGGTTCGCTTGTTCAGTTCATTAGTCACGGAAACGGTATAACTCAAGTGTGAGAAACATCCATCGTTTGAAGTATACGTCGTATAGTCGATTTTTATATTGATAACTAGCTTTGCACCGGCGGCTGCGCCCGCGTGGTCTTCAGTTATATTGCGGTATAAAGGATAACTATAAGAAAACTTATCATTTCTACGAAAAAATCCAAGTTTCCCTCGGGAATATCAATTTTTTCCGGGATAAAAAGTACCCTATTATTTAATCCGGACTTCTTACTTTACGTATGCAAAATTTCAAAGCAATCAGTTCAGTAGTTACGGCGTCAAAGCGGAACAAACAAACAAACTCACTTTCCGATTTATAATATTAGTAAGGATTCGTCTTACTAACTAAAAATTTAAAAAAATAAATACACTACCCTCCTTTTAATCCCAAAGCGGGTTAGGTAGAGGTATTTGCTAAGCAAGTGCCCACGGTTCACCAAGTGTATTTAACCCAACGTGACAAGGGGTGAGCCCATCGCCGTTATAGAGTTCACACACATTGTGTGTTTTACTAACTAAAGTTAATTACTTGTATATACGTAGTTAAATTTATTATTTTTTAAATAAACGCGCATTACCATTATATTAATAGTTTAAACCGGGTATTGCAGCGCGAAGTAAACCAAAGATAAGCATTAAAGTAAGAAAGCTAAATAAGCACAAAGGTAAGCTGAATGCAAATATTTCACGCTGTAATATCCGGTTTAAACTATTAGTCGTAAGTTTGTTACGCTTTCACGTGAAAAATGCAGAGTTATAGTTAAGCGCCATCTAGCGGGTGTAACTAAAATCTTATATCTCAAAAATGTTCTTCTAAAATGAACTTTCTCTTAAAATGGTGGGATAAAAAAGTTACATTTTTTTACAATAGAACCATCATCATCATCACCACCAGCCGCATGATACCCACTGTTGGATGAGGGCCTCCGCAATTATATCCATGATCATTTGAGGAGAAATTCCAATAATGACCAGGCTAGACAGGCGGGTTGGCGATCGTTGTGTTGTGGTTTTAACTCACTTAGGTACATTGAAAGGTCATAATTTTGCTATTATAAAAGTACCAGATCGTCCTTCCGATCAGACAGACATATTTCATGGTCGAGACACCGCTGCCGTGCACACGACAGTATGAATCCTCCACTTGCAGCCTTTCGAAACCAATACACATTGACCTCTATTTACTATGAAATCTCCTTCATACTCCGACCATATAGGTCCGTTTAGTGACGACACCTTTTAAAACAATTGAACGCTTGTACGGACGTGGTGGAAACAAAAGAAAACCAAACGTTCTCTCTCACGCCACAAACTCTACGATGGGCGTCCAGAAAAGCATCCACTGGCCAATTAACTTGACCTCTGAGTGAACTAGGTTCATATGCCGGAAAAGTTCAATAAACATCTCTCTTTACCGACTTTCAAGAGACCCGTTTATGGTCAGTTGAAAGGTTCATTGCGAAGTAAAACATACAGAGCCTTATTGTCAACAGTTTTCATAAAGGAAGAGCTCAATATTCACTGGCAATAGACGAACATTGAAGTGAGGTAAAATGTCTGTGTGAGAAAACACCAACGGTGTTCTCTCTGAAAATATAATGCGGAAAAGAATCTTCCCAATATTATCTATGGAAAAATAAACGTTTATTCATGACAGATATTTTACGAAAAGAAACTCATTATTTGAAACATTTCCTCATCATTGTATCCAGTGAGAGTCTATTGTGTTTGTTAATACTGAGATTACTGTACATCACATAAATAATATGGATAACAGTTGAAAAAAATGCTTCTCTCTCCCTCTTCAACTCCTTACTCCTCTCTCTCTCGGAATTCCACAATTTTTTTTTTCGTTACTTCAGAACTTTGGGTTGTGTGAACCAGTTTCAATAATTCTTTGTTTTGTTCGTAAGCTAGCGTTTACCGGATCCCATTCCAGACATCCATGAAAAAGCCATACATGAATGAAATTGTTAAAATCGGTTCTCTTTTCTAAAGTTATTAAAGTTGTCTCTCTTATGGAGATATTTTTTAAAAACCCTATTACTACTTCGTTACCAGCCAAACTAACACAGCGCTTCAAGAAAGACATAACACGCTACGATTGGTCAAAACAATCGAAATCACAATAAGCATAATATATCAGCCAATCATAGAACGTATGTATTTTTATTGCTTACTTTTTTAAAGCGCGTACTAGAGCTTTTGCACTTATGGTTTTGAATAGTTTACTCTAAAA
>SJJU01007245.1:0-12568 GCA_012932125.1 Conopomorpha cramerella
ATGCTGAGCCGGAAGCTCATTTTCGTGAACAACTGCAGCATGCATCACTGTGCTAACTTGTTTCTTTTAAATTTATTTTTTTGCTAATTATTATGTGTGTGTTGTATTTGTTTATGGAAATAAATTTATGTCTATGTCATTTGACAGGACATGCCAGATGTTAACAGTAAATCGTTTTTTAAAGAAACGCGCACTGTCATTATATTAATAGTTTAAACCGGGTTTAAACGTCGGGCAAATAACGAAGGTAAGCTGAATCTTTGGTTAATTTCGCGCCGTAACACCCGGTTTAAACTATTAATTTTACAGTAAAGTCGCTTGGTGTTCACTTTTTAAATCTCACACTTAGGTTGAAACAAAATTGCAGTAGTCACTACATAGTATAAAACAGTCGCTATCTATCCTTATGTATGCTAAGATGTTTAAAACTAAACGTGCTACAGTATTGTACACCTTTAAAAGGTCTACAAATAATCAAATCAAATGTTTATTAAAATCTTCACTTAAATGCTAATGATGTGTTAATCTCTTAGAGATGAACCACAATAACCATTATCTATCTGCAAAGCTGAGGCGGGTCGCTAGTCTTTCTATATTTTCTCGTTTACTTCTTCACACTGTTCATTTGGTGTTTCATTGCTACTGTAGATAGTTAGGAATCATGAAAATTGAGGCATATTTTTTTATCATTTTTTTCATCGGTAATGAGGTTTTGCAGTGACGTTTATTTGACAGCTGACGTATGTCTATCATGATGTATTTACACTTATAAGACAATTTACGCTGAAGCAAAATATAGTGATTAAGTCCGCACACCGCAAGGTGTGTGAACTATACAACG
Organism: Conopomorpha cramerella; assembly: GCA_012932125.1. Taxonomy (NCBI): domain Eukaryota; kingdom Metazoa; phylum Arthropoda; class Insecta; order Lepidoptera; family Gracillariidae; genus Conopomorpha; species Conopomorpha cramerella. The sequence goes on from SJJU01007245.1 coordinate 842, forward strand.
GCGATGGTCGCAACATTTGCAACGAGTGCTTCTGCGTGCCGTTTTAGGAAAGGCGTGAAGTGTGCATGTGTTTGTGAAGACTGACACTTATTACAGAGATAAGAGACGTCAATCTGTCAAACAAACGTCCTGGTATATTCCCCATTATGACCTTTATATGTCAAAAATTCCGTGGACACAAGGACTGATTGAGTATAAAGGCAAATTTGGACTACTCCATTTTCTGGTATGTTTGAAAGCCAAAAGGGCAAAACAATGAGGATTTTTCTATAAAAATGATAGTGGGAGAAGGAAGAGATGCAAATACTTTGTTCTATGGTCGTCTTCGGACTCTCTTTCGTAAGTTTTTTTTTTTAAGAAAACTCATTAACGGCATGATTTTCTCGACGGAAAATTTTTTCAGCATAAATTGTACTATACTGCTTTTAAAAGCACTCCGAGCAATGGTCTTAGAAACGTTGTTGGGCTCGTCAATATGAACAACGTTTACTACGGTGACAATACGGGGACACGCAAAAAATGTTTTTCATCTCCATACTAAATAAACAAGAGCTGTTTGATGATGCTTCCGGAGATGGCATTTTGTATGGGGTTTGAATTGTTTTAATTTTGCGTATCCCTACATTGTCGTCAAAGTAAAAGAACGTTTCTTAGAGTATTTCAGTGTCCTTTTACACTCCGTTTTTAATTGCCAGGCCACATGAATGCGGAGTTTTCCTTAAAAAAAAAAAATGGGCGAATCTGAAGACGATCGCTCAAAAAAGAATAAAGTAGGATCTCTTTCGTTTCGTATCTTTGACACATTTATTTTTTTTTAACTCTTAATTCTGTTTGATGTGTTAGTTTGACACGTGATGCATATAAATAAGTGTATTGTTCAATTAGTCCTCATTTAAACAACAACAATGACTAATCATTTAAACATATTTGGTCCATACTTACTATAGCTTGTCTACCTATCATACTTTTTCTGAAGTAATGCCAGTTCCCAATGTTTGCCCCTCATGTTTAAAATGAATGTTCTTAGATGAAACTATGTTGATATAATAGCTATCTCTATAATAAAAATTAATAAAGATAATAAATGTATTTTCATTATGATTTCATTACAATCTTTTTTAATCATTGATGCCCCTCGACGGGGACAGACTCCTGTGTCCTTTATGGAGCAGAAAATGCGAATTTGAATGCAGGTGTCGCTGACGCTTGACCTATATGAACCAATGATAGGTATCAAGCGAAACTAATGGCATGGCAATGGTAGAAAACTTATGAATGAATATTCGTCATTCGAAGGAAACTTGCAATGCCGGCTGCGGTACTTCCGTGGCACTTCCTCGGTACCGTCCTCTGTGCTTGGTACCCGTTCAAGAATGCAAGAGAAAGCTTTGAATCCACGGCTCGCTCGACCGCCGAAGATAGGAGTAGATGCAGTATAATCGAGTGGTCCCTCCGCACCGTCACCTATCTACGACCTACACACGGAAGCGTTATGCGACGTTCGAAATTCAAGTACAATGTAGAGGTTTCTTTAAAAAGAACAATCTGGCAAAGATAGTGGGAAATGAAAGAGATGCAACTATTTTATTATATGATCGTTCTCAGACCAAATACAACTATAATAGATATGCAATCCTCAACTGACGTTTAGAGTAAAACGATATGAAACACAGGAGTGATAGAGCAAAAGAAAACATTTTGTATCCCATTACACATAGCAGGGTATTTTTGGATCGAAACTGTCAAATTGGTAGTAGAAGTGACAGTTTGGATCGAGAAGTACATCGAATTACATACATTTTGGTGGGAAAGAGAAGTTTTGTTTAAGTTAACTTCCCATTAGATTTTGGCTCAACAATGAAACATCAAAGGTTGTCGGAATTGTAAAACCAATACGAATTGTCATGTCATTAGTGTCACTGTTACATGAAGTAAACAAATATTTCGAATGCAGTCTGCTGTCTACATTATTTAAACTTTAAATAAACATAAACAATGGTGGTAGCTATAGGGTTCGAAGGTAGCGCAAATAAACTTGGTGTTGGCATTGTACAAGATGGAAAGATACTGTCGAACTGTCGCCGCACATATATCACGCCACCGGGCGAAGGTTCGTACATAACCTATGAACTTTCTGTTTTCAATGTATATTTTGGTCATGATGTAGTAGGTACTAAAGTCCTGCTTTTTACACAACGCATTTATATCCTTCAGGGTTCCTTCCTCGGGAGACAGCAGAACATCACCAACAAAATATACTCGAAGTACTACAAGAAGCCTTAGACAAATCTGGCTTATCTCCCAAAGACATCGACGTAGTTTGCTATACTAAAGGTCCCGGGATGGGAGCACCACTGTCCGTATGTGCAATAGTAGCCAGAACAGTTGCAAAGTTATGGAACAAACCAATTTTAGGTGTAAACCATTGTATTGGCCGTATCCTTTTAAAATATTTTTTTATTTCAAGACAAAGCTAGTGCAATAGCATAGTAAAGTGATTCAGATGTGAAAGTGGGTTAGGAGTATTTAGTAGAGAAATTTCAATAGAAACAGCCTGGTGAAAACTGATAATGTTTGTAATGTGGACTGGGAAAAACAAACACTGCAGATCAGTAGAACATACAGAAATTTGACACTGGTTGCCTGTGTCAACCAGCATGAAAATTCTGTAGACTACACCAATATGTACATGCTGCATTCTTTCAATATTTGTCTACATACTGCACTTCTGGAATGTTTCCGTACATAGTGGAATTTTCTTGCAATTTTTTTACTAACTAGTAATTTGTTTGGAATAAGCTATACCTATGCAATCTGCCTAAGTTTCCTTTCTACAGTAAAATTCAGATATTGAAATGGGAAGATTAATAACAAAAGCAAATAATCCCACAGTATTATATGTTAGTGGTGGTAACACTCAAATAATTGCATATTCTAGGAAAAGATACAGAATATTTGGTGAAACAATTGACATTGCTGTAGGCAATTGTTTAGACAGGTACTTATGTCTTTTAATTACTTTATATAGTAGATAATACAAAAAAGTATGACTTAGTTGATTGCAGACTACTCCCATATTGTACCTACCAGTTAAGATTTAATAACAAGATTTTTTGCAGGTTTGCCAGGGTTTTAAAGCTGTCAAATGCACCAAGTCCTGGTTACAACATAGAACAAGCAGCTAAAAAGGGAAAGAAATATCTGCATTTGCCTTATTGTGTGAAAGGTTATTTCTTCTATTATCTTATTCAATATCAACTTTAGTTTCTGTTTTTCTTGGTAGGTATTATTGTAAGCCTAGCATTTTATACCAGTTACCCATTTTTTTATTTATTGTTTTTGCTTTGACCTTGGAGGTTGTAATCTGTAATCTCTATCCCTAATCTTATAGTCAACTAGCTGACCCAGCAAACATGGTTTTGCCATAAACATTATTAAGAGTGTTTCTCTGCTATAAATGCATGTATTATACACATAAACATTCCTTCGAAGAGAAATCACTTTATCGAGAATCACTTTACCTGCTAAAGAAAACCTTATCAAAATGCATTGCGTAGCATGCGGTGTCGACTCTGTTTTATACTATGTAGTGATATTGATTATCTATCATGCATATTGTGGGCATGCATATTTCCCCCATGAATATGTCTTATGTATGAAATCCATTATGTTCTTTTTTTTTTCAGGAATGGATGTGAGTTTTTCTGGTATTCTCTCATACATGGAAGATAAAATTGAGGAACTTCTGAAGGAATATACTCCAGAAGATTTATGTTTTTCACTACAAGAGACAATATTTGCGATGTTGGTCGAGATTACGGAGAGAGCAATGGCGCATTGTGCATCTGAAGAGGTGTCTACTTTCTTTTTCAAAATTAATTAATTAGGCATTAAAATACCAAGAAATAATTAATTTATCATATTTAAACATTGGTTTGACATGATAATTAGGGCCCCAAGCCTATGCTTGCATGATAAATTAGAGAGCACCAGAAACCCCCAATTGCTACACAATGCAAAGATCATTTGTGTATATTCATTTTATTTTATACTACACTAGCTGTACCGCGCGGTGCTACTCGATTTTTTTCGTTCCCGCAGGATTTTCGAAATCCGTCCAGTAGTTGAGTTTATTTGTTACAAACATAATTTTTCGTCTTTGTAATATTAGTATACAATAGATGTACTTCAGTGGTGTTACCCACAGTTTATTCCATTCCCGTGGCAAATTCGGGATGAATTATAGCCTAAATATTATTATGTATCTACATTATTGTAGTTTAATTCTTTCTTACTAGGGTAGAAAACGCAAATCTGCATTCAGATGGCGCTTTATACGTTTGACCCATATGGACCAATGACAGTGAGGCAATCTGTCACATGAACTTGGAGTGACAATCGATCAACCAATCGTGCTGTTTGGGTCAAGCGTACAAAGCGCCATTGGTTCATGAGTTTTCTTCCCCATTCCTATTATCTACTATATAAAAATAAGTCGGGTTTGCCTCCCTGACGCTATAACTTCAGAACGCACGAACCTATTTCCACGGTTTTGCATTCGTTGGAAAGGTCTCAGGCTCCGTAAGGTTTATAGCAAAGAAAATTTAAGAAAAAATTCAACAGAAAAGCGGGAAAACGAAACGAAGCCATCTGGTGGCGAAACGGAGTTCGCCGTGTTTGCTAGTTTCCTATAGTAACAATCACCGCCAATACAGATGAACAAACTTTGAAAATAAAAAACGCCGAAAGGTTTTCGCTCCGACAGTCGTTGACTGTAACTCATTTAATTTTCGCTTCAGGTCCTACTGGTCGGAGGTGTTGGATGCAACGAGCGGCTCCAAGAAATGATGGGGGTGATGTGTTCAGAGCGCGGTGCCAAGATATTCGCCACCGACGAGCGATTCTGCATCGACAATGGTGTGATGATTGCGCACGCCGGGGCAGTGGCCTACGAGGCCGGAGACCGCATGGACTTCAACGACTCCACCATCACACAGCGATATAGGACTGACGATGTACTTGTTACTTGGAGAGATGATTAAATTTTATGCTGAAAATCTTCGTGTAGTTTTTTTGTTCGCAATCCACTGAAACCTCAGAACAAACACTAGAAGAAAAAAAATACACTTAATTTTAATCCCAAAGCGGAATAGGCAGAGGTACTTGCTTAGTAAGCAAATGGCCACGGTTCACCAAGCGTATTTAACCCAACGTGACAGGGGGTGAGCCCATCGCCGTTATAGGGTTCACACACCTTGTGGTGGTGTGCGGGTTTCATCACGATGTTGTCCTTCACCGTACGAGCGTTGCGTTGCGTACATAGGCTCTGAAAAAGAGTCCCATTGGTACACGTCCAGTAGCCGGACTCGAACCCGCGACCTCCCGGTTACAAGTCAAGCATCCGACTAACTGGACCACTGACGCTCTAGTAGACTTGTCGCTTTTACTAGCAAAATAACCTGCTACGAAGTAAGGGACAGGAGATAATGGTCTTCTGTTCTCCAGTGTCTCCTCCCCCAGTGATTTCTGTGACCATTTGTGGGGAAACGGGTTTGGGGAGAGGGTACCGGGTACCTGCATACATACTATGTTAAAATCACAAAAACTGTTAGGTACTTAATTCATATCATTTTATTTATCTAAATAACCACAATACTTTGTTCAAATGAAATAAATTACATAATAACACAGTATCACCATATCAACAAACCAACAAAACAGAAGAATAAATTACAAGTTAAAAAACTTGGCTTAAAAAGATAAAATATTATTACGTCTATTACCGGGTGTTCACAACATAGTATTGCTCGCATAATTATGATTCGATCTATTTGTTATTACTTATTTTGTAAATTACAACAGTAGTTTGGCAATTTAATTATGTAGTTCAATCAATAACTTACATACACACATTTCAATTCACTACAACATACATTATAACCTCGGACCAAAAACAACTAGACTTGCAATGCTAAACTGACATCCTTATCCTTACTAATATTATAAATCGGAAAGTGAGTTTGTTTGTTTGTTCCGCTTTCACGCCGTAACTACTGAACCGATTGCTTTGAAATTTTTTAACGTAAAGTTAGAAGTCCGGATATAATAATAAGGTACTTTTTATCCCGGAAAAAATTGATATTCCCGAGGGAAACTTAGATTTTTCCGTAGGAATGATAAGTTTTCTTATAGTTGTCCTTTATACCGCAAACAATAGGCGGAAAGCTAGTCTAGAATAAAATTGAGATGACAATATTAAAAACATGCAGGAGTGAACAAGTAAGAAACAATGTCATCTTTCTCTTATGTATGGAGGGTATACCTGGATCCAAACTGTCAAAAGGTATCTCACAGTTATAACAAAAAGGACTCAATGACGAACCATACATATTTTGTAATTTAAGTTTTTATATGTCACATGATAAGGTTCAATTTAGTAAAATTACACGTACGTATTGTGTCACTTTTGTTCTAACTTTACGATATCTTCATCCCGACAAGTTGTATTTTGTCTGAGTTTATAATGCACAAAATGCTATGTGAAAATTTATCAATATGTACTGACCATTTCATTAGTTATTGCCAACCAATGTTGTGGTATAATTAGGAGTTAAATATGTCAAGAAAATGCACAATATATTTGTAGTATAAATATTATTTGCAACAAATTTGATGTTGCAAAATCACAATTCTTAAACTGAAGTAAATACACTCGGGAGCAATTAAATTGAGTCACCAATTTTAGAGAAGTTACTGCAACCAGTAGTAAACCGACTCGATTTCATTGCTCCCGAATGTAGAAATTCCCATATTTAAAAACATTCCTTTTATAACACAAAGCAACTGTATAAATAGACAAACATAATTTGTTCTTATAAGAATGTGGGACATTTAAATATGATAAAAATATAAAGCGAGAAAAAACTTATTATACCGACTTTAGCAGGATGCTTTACTTAGCAACATTTGTTGGCCTAATACACTGTCTTTTATTGAACACTTTGTCTAACTATGTACATAACAAGTACGGTCGGCCAAAAAAGTGGTCTATATTTTACGACACTTCCCATGTCTCAAAAAAAACCATAAAGTATAGTTGTTATATAGTGACGAGTAAAAAATTAAGTAAAACATTTTAGATACCCAAATCGGTATCTGACATAGAGCCCCTTTTGTCTCCCACAGGATACAATAAATATGATTGATTTCGGGCAGATACAAAGTGCTGGTGGCATTCCAAAGGTTCTTCTGTTATTTATACAAGTTTTGTCCATACCATGGTAGACAAGATTCTTGGCCAACTGTTCATATACTTCAATGTTCCCTCACAAGGTCCCAATCTCATAAACTTTTTTCACTGTGAAGACCTGTGTACACAATTATCCAAGCCACCTGAAAAAAAAAAACATTTATATTAGTGTCTAAGTATCTATTTGTAGGTTCATTTTATTATTTGTAAAAATCTCCACTGCTGAATGTACAGCCTAGCTTGTTAGATGAAAAAAAAATATTCAAGAAAGGTCTTCAAAGGCTAATTCTACTGTCTGTCTCTAAGTATGCTTAAAAATTTAAAACTACACAATAGATTTTGATGCAGTTTTCTTTAATAGATAGTGAATTTAGAGGAAGATTTAATGTATGATATACATACATTTAATAGTTTCCTTGCTAATAATGTATATTAGCAAAACAATGTGAACCAGGTTAGCTAGTTCAGGTAGAAGACTAAAGCTGCCAAAGGTTAGAATTAACACAAAACATTTTTCTTCCAGCTTAGATTTTAGTCTGTGATTTTATGTTTGTTGCCTTCTGATAAAAAACAACAGTTTGTACTAGCAGTTGTTTATTAGCCAGGCCAGGCCAGGCTACTAAAAATCAATCATAGTACCTTGAACTATGAAAAACATGCTCATTACTTAAAATTGTAGTGTTTCTGTTATCTTACCAAGAATCCCGCAAATGAGGTCATAAATCCTTCCTTAGTTATTTCCCACATCCCGCCAAATTCTTCTTCGTCAACATTTTGGAAACTACTGACATAGAAATATATGACTCCAGCATTAATTAATACAAATCTGAAATGTTTGTTTCATACATTTTAATACGGGGAAATCAAGAAACAAATACAAGTCATACATAACATTAATAGTCACAGTACTTACAGTAATAGTCCAAGAAATCCTTTCAATGGCAGCAATCCCCAACAAAGGCCTAATATGATGCCTATAATTTGTCGCATCCAATATATCACGTCTAAGAATTCCTCCTGTAAGAAAAATACTTATTACAAACCAGTAAATGCAGTAAGTAAACCAACTGTGAACAAATCCCGTGATAAGGGCACTAACCTTATCGGGCCATTCGGTATTCGCTGTAAATGCCCTTTTCAACACACCGTCCAATGTACTAACACTATCGGTTGATTTATTCTTCGCGGACATCTTTCAATTATCTATTCTCAGTCTAAATTAATAATTTAATAGGTTGTGGAAATCAATACACTCAGAGCGACGGCAAGCAAGTTTTTTGACACGTCACTTTGACAGCTATGTACCGTAACAATGAATGTGCACAATGTTCTACACTTTTCAGCCGTGTTTTACCCGTATTCGTTATGGAACAAACTTAACAGAAGAACGTCTTTAAAACCCGTTTTATTCGAAGGGGAAATCCGGTATATACCCAGACTGGGCTAGGACTCTCACTGACTAAAGCGCTTCAGTACGTGGGTCCTTAAAATTCGTTCTGCATCCTGCAGGACTCGCCTCAAATTCGGTAAGCCCGTCCCGGTCGGTCGTCCGTTCTTTGAAATCTACACTCTACTGGGTGACAGCGGATCACACCACGCTGGCGCTTCCCCAAGGAGGCTGTCCTTAGAATTGTTCGAACAACACCAAGTCCCCCGTATAGTCGATATTTTAGGTAGGGTGTTCACTTCCTTAAGTGTGCTTTTTCAGAGACGCGTAGCAGGGCGGAGTCGTGCCCAACAGACCAGAGCTGCCTGAGAGAAATCCTATTACCATTTTTTTTTCATGTTGCTTTGCTCGACATCACAGCTCGGTTCCGCGTGTTCATGTATTTAGGTATTTAATTTGAAACTCCGTACTGCGCTCTATGACCCAGCAATGTGGGTGCTAGGTTGACCTTATTCACGATAATAGCCATACAGAAGATTAATGAAATAAAAAAGCGGAATCTGGTTTCTTTTGTGCAAGCGCGCTAATCTCAAAGCGGCATAGCCCTTGTGAGTTTGACGCAACATGGCCAAATGCCGATAAAACTAGATAGGTTCACCACAATAAAACAAATTAAATTCCAGAAAAATAATTTTATTAACTTAAAAACAAGTTGTATAAAAATGTATAATTGAAACAGGTTTCACGGTAGTAAAATAGTAGTTTTGAGGTACACTGACATGGCAATGTGACTGATATTGAGCAGGTTATCAATATTTTCATATCTTCATGGACTGACACATTACAAAGTGTTATAGAGATTAACATCTTCTAATTTCATGCCAAAGTATAACGTAATTCCTTATACAATAAAAACATAGGTAGACTCCGTTTCACAAAAGAAGTCCCGTGGCTACCGAAACGAGGGGACTTCTTTTGTGAAACGCTTCAAACACTTCGCAACTCAATTCAATCAAACACGTCAAACATTATGTCAGTTTCGAGCCGAAAGTCGACTCTTAACACGACTCAGTCTTTCAGCTTCCATAGTTTTAGTGATGTCCCAGCACTGTTTGTTCAACGTATCGTGGCCACGGGAGAGGCTGACGAGTCGCGCCAACACTAGCAGTCTGTGCAGGTCGTCGGCAGTGACCGGGTTCTCTTCAGTGGAGGCGCTACGCATAGCTATGAAGTCATCTTCGACAAACTGAAATAAAGAAATGGTTTGTTAACCCTTACAAAAAAAAAAAACATTCAGGTTAGAAGTGACCTTCACTAAAAACATTTTGTTGCTTTCCACAACATGTTAACAGATGAAATTGTACAGACTATAGGTAGATACGAAGGGGAAGATGGCAGGACGACCTGGATCAACATCTACCGGTGTGGCCTAAATTGGAGAGGAGTGGAAGACTTGAGGGGTGGCCTTTGCCCGGCAGTGGGAAACAAGCCAGGCTGGGTACAAAAATAAAGTACATAACTTTATGAACCATGACTGGGAACAACAGGGTGACAGTAAGGCCGGTTCCACACTATAAGGTCGATCACAGTTCGTTCGCGGTCCGATCTCGGTCTGATAAAATATCATTAAATGAAAAACAATGTGTGTATTCATACTATCCGTAACAGTCACGTTACGGTCGAATCCCATTCCAGTCGCGATCAGTCTTGAAGAAATTTCGATCGGACCGCGAACGAACCGTGACCGACCTTATAGTGTGGATCCGGCCTAATACAGTCATGAACACAAAACGGGGCGGCGTTAATATGTAGGATTAAATGCACATTCTCACCTGCAGATCTTCAGTAATTGTATATTTAACCATTTTAATGTTTGTCAGATATGTTCTTATCAAGTTCATAATATCTTCTTTCAAATAGTATGTTGCTGCCTCGACTATGGCTTCGAATATTTTCAATGATGCTTCCTCAGGCTTGATCGGGAGGTGATAGTCGCTCTGAAAGTATAGTCAGAATTTAATTAAACTAACAGGGTAAACGGCATAAAGCTTAAATTACAATGAATAACTTAAAGAAAAAAGAACCGACTTCAACCAGTAAAATTTGACATATGTGTGGTTTTCTCATGGATGCCATTGTCGGAACTGTACCAAATTTATATGGACCAAACGGGAAGCACCAGCTTTCAAATAAAAAAAAAACATCCATATCGGTTCACCCAGGTGAAAGTTCTGAGGTGATAAACATAAAAAAAATACAGACAAACCTTTTTTTTAAAAAGTCGTTTAAAAATCAGTGCATTCCCACGACATTTACCCCTAGTTTCGTAAAGAGTAAATCTAGTTACACTATTTATAACTCAGGGTTGGGAGCTAGCTTAGAACCAGGAGACGGACATAGGAAACCCGATTTTTATCCCGACCCTGTGGGACGTGGCGTTGTATAGAGTGTATTATAGTTTGTATGATATACTGAAACTACGCGATATGAAATCGCGGAGCGTATTAATGGGATGGGACTGCTTCGGGATTAAAAGGCGTGAAGTGTGTTTATTTATTTTTTTATCATTACTTACAGGCAACAAAGATTTCCCCTCGGACAGTATTAAAATTGAAACGTCCGCATCAAACTCCATTTTGTAGTATTTGAAGTCATATTCAACCTTCTGTGTCTTTATGAGGTTGCCAAGCGCCGCTATATTGTTCACACCAGCTGAGTCGAGGCGGCCTTGTTCCATTTTCGTCTCGTCCAATATTAAATGAGTATCCTTGCTTAGTTGTAGGATACCACTGGTTAGGCGGTTGCAATCGTAGTCTTTCCTGAAACAATTAAAAGTACATACTATCGCACACTCGGCACAAAAGTGACACAAAACCAAATGTGCATTTTATGGCAATTGAGAAATGAAATGAAATAATTTTATTTATACAATACAAAGCACATTACATTTAACAAATAACGGAATCGAGGTACCCAGTCTTGTCTTGTACATAAAAGAGAAGCAGGAAGAGCAACTTAGGATAGGTATAATTAGATTTGTGTATCTAGTGGCGCGACTGGTACCCACAAAGCGCAGGCTTCGCGTTGTATA
>SJJU01007246.1:0-26817 GCA_012932125.1 Conopomorpha cramerella
TAGATGAAGCGAAAGGACCGTGACAAATGGAGATCTGTAGTCTCTGCCTACCCCTCTGGGAGACAGGCGTGAAGTGTATGTATGTATGTACGACAAAACAATTAAGAGATTCTTCTTTAGTACATAGGATGTTTTGAATCTGAAGATCATTATGTCACCTCAGTTCACAGACCAATTCAATGTAATGTTTGTTATCACGGCATAAATTGTATAATATTCTGTCTTCGAACGACTCGGCAATAATTAAATTTGAACTTTACTTATCATATTCTGATGTTAGAAGGAAAATCGCCTTATGGTGTGTCATAAATCATATTGTTCGACTGTACCTAACCTACCTTGTTCAAGAGATATGCTTTAATTTTATTAAATAATCGGACACGGATACGTTGTTTGGCCAAAATGCATTATTAACAATGTATTCCTGTTATTATATGTAAGTATAAACTTCCTCCCCCCTTTTTACCCCCGTAGTGGTGAATTAAAATAAAATATCTTGCTTATCTTACGTAAACACAATAAAATAAACCCCTGCTAAATTTCAGCTTTCTAGGGTCAATGGTTTTGGTTGAGCGCTGATGAGTCAGTGATGAATGTATTGGTTAGGGCTTTATGTTTTATAATATAATGATACATTTGCCTTTTAAAAGATATAAGATTTAGGTATACTGTCACGATGGGCTCACCCCCTATCACGTTGGGTTAAATACGCTTGGTGAACCGTGGGTATTTGCTTTAGCAAGTGCCTCTGCCTACCCCGCTTTGGGATTAAAGGCGTGAAGTGTATTTATTTTTTTATTTAGGTATATTGTATTATTGTGAGTAAATTATTTTGTCCACCAGTGTTATTTATTCATTTATGGCGCATTTGCAAGTTTTACCGACTATATAATATCCATCCCGAGGTGTGATTGAACTAAACCAGCTTAGTAGTTAATAAGTGTCACTTGTCTGTCTCGCCGTAAATTCCTACATAAGTACAGTAGGCGTGCAGCTAAGATATAAAGATGTTTATTTTTAGATTTATGATCGGCAAATGCATTATTTTTAGACTAAGTACCTACCTACTTAGGCTTAGTTTAGAAGGCCGTAAGTGAAAAATGAGAAAATTAAAAAAAAAAATTCTTTCTAGTCTTAGAAAATATACCTACTCTTGACAGTCTAGCTAGGTACATAGCTAATTTGTTTTTAATTGGCAGCGCTCGGATCGCCGACCAAAATTGAGTTATTGCTTTTTAAATACTTGATTTTAGAACAGCTGCTAAGGTAAAAAGTAAGAACAAGAATTGTGCTTACAATGTTGGTGGAAAATTTCAATATTCTGGGTTTTTACGTCCCACGTTTTCGACTTTCTCTAAGAATATTTATTTTTTTATTTTCGAATGGAAATTCTTCGTCTTCAAATGGAATTAGATCCTCACCTATGTACGAGAGCACTTGCTGTACTGAACCTTTGTCTTCTTACAAATTTACGCAGCTGCAGGAGGAATAAGTTCTCGGATATAATTCCTCCTTAATATAGGTGTCTTATACTTCTTCCTATTAGGAATTATTTCAAACCACACCTAGAATAGATTCTTCCACGTACGTCGTTTTGACAACATAAATTATTAACATTGTTTTATGCATTTCTTTTACCTAAAAACCTTCCTCTAAAATCACTATATCTTTTAACGAAAGCCGCATCAAAATCCGTTGTGTAGTTTTAAAAATCTAATACATAGGGACTGTACATAGTGGGAGGCGTCTGTTTTATATGTATTGATACAACTCTAATACTAACCTATTTGTCGTGTGTACGACTGTACTTAAGTAAATAAGCTTGGAATTACCACATCAAAACGAAGACGGGCAATAACACGCGTGTCTCTGTATAAGGGAGTTTTGCACGCTCTTCGGCTCGAACACGCTTCAAATCTCTTCGCCACGTCATCCTTAGTCCTATCGACATAAGTACTATTTTACTCGATTGATAAATCGGGACTGTATAACGTCCGGGGACCTGACTTCCGTCATACTTCAGGTATCTAGGCGGGGTAAATTAAAATTGTAAATCTCTTATTACTTTAACCGGGTTAAAGTCCCGAGCAAGCACCATGAAAGGATAGTGGACCCTCTGTTTTTGAACATTGGTCTCAAATTTCCTCAACAAAGCTAATATGTCTAGATCGTTTTAAATGGTTTCGACTTGGTACCCACCTACTTAACTTTATAGTCATAAATGAGGGTAAAAGGAGTGATATTTTAAGAACTTTATACCATTTTATTTACGGGTCCTGAGGGGGGACTTTCGAGGTCTTAATTGACGACGTCATCATGGTAAAATTTATTTTTGTCACGAAAACATGTTCACATTTAATATGTTTATCAACATAATATTAATTTACTGGAACATAAGCACTATCTAAAATCAGATAGTTATAGTCTATTGCAAAGGCATCAATACATAATTAAGTAAGTTGTATTGTGTCTGATTTTAGGTAGCCTATTATGTTCAACAAAACTGTAATGAACAAAAGCAGAAAGTTTGCGCTTGTACGTGTATTACATGCTATAAAAGATTCAGTGCAGCATAATTCAGTGAGTACATACAGTAGCATTTATGAAGCGCAAAACACACGTTCATCTCAATAGACATCGATGGCTTCATTTGTCAAAACCGCAAGCTTGAGACGCGCGCGTGCGCTGCCTACAGCTCTGCATTTGAATTATTGCAAATAGCATGCATTTTGACATTTGCGTTCTGTTGCATTTGCCCCCGGTACTGCAACATTGTATAGGGGAAAAACTACCGATGTTACGAGAACTGTGTACTGTGTCTCACTATAAACCATAAGGAAGAAAAGGGACGCTGAAACAACGTGTTCGTTTCAGTGCCCCTTCTGTATAGGAGCTTACAAATGGGATTGGCTGCCGGTTGACATTCCTAAGTGATGCCTCGATTTGTTACGCACAAATATCTGGATTTCGATCTGAGATCGCGACGCAGCTAGATTGTACCGGAATGTAGGATAATGTGATTTGTGGCGTCTCTTACGAATCTGAAATATTACAGATTAGTTTCGCGTCTGCTAGATCAGAGAATCATACTAGATTAGTGCATAACTGGATAGATATGTTTATAAGACACTTTGCTGATTTATTGTGCTAACAATACAAATTACCCGATGGAAGCACGTATTCTAAAATGTAATTGTTGGTCATAAAATAAATATAGTAAGTAGGTACCTGTAAACTGTAAGATTAAAATTGTAGATCACTTACGAATTAATTAATCAGAAAAGAAATTAGTATGTACCTAAATAGTATCTTTCAATAAGCTTTTTTATTTTAATTAGTCCTTCAAATACAAAGGTAGAACTAAGTAACTAACTACCATGTCGTGGAATAATACTTACGTGTGTTAATTTTTTGTATTACCTACCTCGTTTTGGGGTTAAAAAGAGTGAAATGTATTTTTTATAATATTCCGGTTTAAATATAGTCTTTGGAAACGATAGTATGAAAATAATGTTCAAAACTGTAGTCTGAAATCGAATTCAAGTCCAAAACCAAGTCGCACAACCGCTAAGCCCTAATTACCAACTCCTTTTATTATTTGAACAATGTGTTTCATTCAATTCCCACCGTCTCACAGGACTGCGATGCTAAAATTAGTTCGTCCCGAGCTTATTTCAGCTGAACTAGTTCTCAATAATTTGCAAATTCAAAGTACCTTTATGGTAACAAGTAAATAGTTGCCATGTCATTTATAAAGCCTAATTGCCGTCTGGACTCGAGCTTCTGTCACGTTTCACCCGAGACAGGTGGTTTAAGACGAGAGTGATGTGTTGCCTGTGGACAATGCGAATGACATGTCCATTCTTAACAAAGCCACCGTCACTACGAAGGCACATCATCGGTTGGTCTGAATTTAAAAATGAAACTTTAACTTGGACACGACTGCCTCAGTATCGGACAGGTGTTTGCGGTGACCAGCTGTTGAATCCTTAGAATTACTGTCAAAATTATGAGGGTTTTTTTTCATGTGCGCGAGTGAGCTTACTAATACCTGATTACCGTAGAAGGGATATCAATGTTTTTGCGGACCTATTTGTCCCACGCTGGTCTGGCGGTCTGGGATGTAAAAGTATAAAATATAAACCACCGTTGGTAGTTGTAGGTATTTGTTGTAATACACGGCGTAAAAGGCCATTATTACTATCAGTGCTAGCTATGGCCACCATCCATTGCCTAATAATTTCTTTTGTATTTCAAAATGTACACTCAGTGTAAAAGGACCCTGAGAAATGGTCTTAGAAATGTTGCTGGACTCGTCAATATGAACAACTTTTACTATGGCGACAATGCGGGGAAATGAAAAAAAAAGTTTTCGACTCCATACAGAATCAGAGAATTTTATCAGTATGAACAAGCGTTTGACCACCATCCTACCTGATGTTAAGCAGCGATGTGGTCTACGATGTCTGATGATGATGAATCTCAACACCCGAGGCATAAAATCGTCTATTTCAGTCATAATCTCAGTATGCCTTTCACGCCATGTGTTAAAAGAAATACGACAGATTACGACAAATTTGTCCATTTAAATCCTAGGCTATAAATGACTTAAGAGGATGTTGTCAAAGATCATTTCCACCCCATAAAGGATATGAGTTTCTCCCTTGGCATGTAATAGTTTGTAGAAGCTTTAGCGACGATAGGCTAATTGGATATCGCGTTGGGTCTAAAATATTTGCTTAGAAAGTGGGTCCACGCATCATATTAACACCAACATTGTAAGTATATGAAATTCAACTTATACGAGCGGTAATAATAGGTTTATTTTCGACTTGAATAGGTATATCCACTTACCTACTTATATTTTTTTACTTTCACGATCCCTAAAACGTGTTTTAAGTATGTGCCTGCCTACTTATGAACTGGTTCCCCAAAATTATACCCCAAAGCTGATGGATCGATTCTGGTCAGTCGTTTTTTCTTTAACTTTGCAATTTTGTGCCCATCTAAATCAGATTAAGGATGATGCTGCGGCTATTTTTAGAACTTTACGAGAGAAGTAAATTGGTAATTGATGGGAAGATGTTAAAGAGGGCCACAAAACGTGTAACGGTTGTAAAATCATATTTCCACGAAAAGGTTTTTAATTTGCACCAGGTTTTTGGGATTCGAACATTATCGTCTTTCCAAAATTATAAACACAGTCTGTAAAATAAAATTACTTATGTGCGAAATTCAGACCAAAACAGCCAGGAAGTCACCAATAGGTACTGATGTTCGAAATTTGTTTATTACTAAGCGCACAACTCGAGAACGGCTAGACAATTACTCAAATTTTTTTTCTTGCGCTTATTCATGTCAGAAGAATTGTGATAGAGAAAAGAAAATTGCACGAGAATTTATATTCATTCGCAATTATTATTAAGTAATAGTTCAGACAGTACGTCTATTGGGTCCACTAACTACTATCACTAATGGGTTGTGTAACTGAACAAGGAAGAATGGGACTCTTATTGGATAGGGAATGGGATTTTGCTGTCCGTTCGTCTGACATTTCTTCAGTGTGAAACGATTCTTTATCTCACAATCATCCGAAGCTATTGAGTTGAAATGGAAACCATGAAGGTAGGCAAGGCAAGGTAGGTCTATAAAGCTGCGAAAAACGTTGTGTGCATAATTCGCTAAACGTCATCGCTTTATTAAAAAAAATAAGTTAGGAAAAAGTATCTAATGTATAGATATGGCAAGTAAATATATACCCTAATTTAATTTTATATATTCTACGTAGTTCAAATACTGATAACTATTGAATAATTATGAAAATAATTTAAGTCTATTTAACAAGCACAAAATTTGCTATCCAATAAGTACTTATAAGTACTTGTAAACTTCATCAAAGCGCAATACAATAAAAAAAAATATATAAAAAAGATCGAAATTTACCCTTCGACGGTCAAGGGTTTTCCCAATTATTAAAGATAAATATATTTCATGTGATAAGTACTTTGCATTCTGATACTGCAGCAGTGATGTCGCAATTCATACATACCACTCATGTTGAGTAAAAATGTTGGTCAACAGCGAGATTTTGTCACACCCAAACTCGATTTGTATAACGTGCGAATAAGGCTATCAGTAAATTGAGGATTAAGTTGCTGCATTGTCGCGATTACAATATTTATCATTCCTTTAAGCACAGTGATTTAAACAATGCTGCGTTGCAAAAGCCTTTAAAGCTTTGATGATTTGGTGCATCGAAAAAGATAATTTAGGCTGAACCTCGGGACAACTCGTTTATCATAATATAGGTGATAGTTTTAAAGTAGGTACCTTGTAAATTTTTTAGGACAGACTGTCCTACTCATTTGCTACATCAACGCGATATTTCACGATATTTTTTTATTGTGAAAAGAATCCTTAGTAGTAGTAATACAATTGTAAATTAAAGTATCACATTCTGAGATGTCGCCTTGTTGTAGCAAATGGGCGATTATGTGTTTCGGACGACAAGTCAAATTGAGGGTTACGGGTAGCCGTGTTTAGAGGCTTAAAACATAATTATTACAGTTGCGGTGATCATTTGTATACACGGTACTACTAGATTCGTCATCGACTTTATAAGTTTCTGATAGGTCATGTGGTTCCCAACTCGTGTGACGTAGCTAAGAACTAAAATCCAGAGTCGAATGTCAGAAAATGTCTTACTTAGTTGAATGGTAAAACTAAACCTGTAAAAATCTAATAGGAGATGAGTCCTGAGGCAAATACTTAAGACATGTTTTCAGATGTACCTACTTATCAAAGTCAAAAACCTATTTAGACGCAGAACTCGAATAACATAGGTAGTGTAGGGTACTCTTACATTCTCCGACATTCCCGCGACATGTAACTTACGTACTAAGCAAAGCAAGTATAGAAAGCTAGAGAATGTATTTAAGTACATTATAAAACTTAAAAACATTATTCTAAATCCACACAATTGAACGCAAAAACATCACTTGAGGCTATTAGTGTAGTTACTGGGCACTTATTCCTCTGTACCAACTTGATATAAGTCTGTGTCTCGTGTATATAATGGAGTCCAACTACAAGGCACCAATCTCACTTGAATTGTCGTTCGTAAGGGCGTAAATACAAACGCCTGATCTAGTCGCCATGTACGTTGTTTAACTGAATTTGTCCTTAATAGTAGTCGGTGCTTCTTATTAGGATTCCTCGTATGCTAACCCCAGACACTACACCACCCGAAGAAATTAAAATACACGTCGCCTGGCGCCTCCACGCTGGCATCTACATAATTAGGGGAGTGCACCGAGTTGCTGGTCGGCGTAGGTCGCGTGATGCATAAAAACAGCCAACGAAATTCCAACGGCATATCTCTTACCTGAGCTCTACTACGCAATAATAAACACTTAAAGACAAACCAGTGGACATCAAAACTGTATACTTCTGCTGTCCCTATTCTATGCGGCTGAAATCTTTTAGCAATCGCGCTAGAGATTCCGCCATCTCACTTATTTATTCATAGGCAGAACGAGAGGTAAGAAGGTTCGATATCAAATATTCTGCTTCGCATCAGTCCGAGGTCAGCCATCCGGGACAAGCAATTGAGTCTTCACTCGAACGAAATAGTGTCCTATCTCGCTAGATTGCTTTAGACGGAGAGAGAGAGAGGTCGTTAGGGTTGTAGTGGTGCAGTTGGGCCAGGGACCCAAGTCTACTAATAACAGTTGTATCATACTTCCTTCCTTGGTGCCTCAATAGTAACGTTTGCTGTCCATCGCTGGCACTGAAGTTTGAAATAGGTGTTAGAATGTAGGAAAAAAAATTTAATGGATAAAACCGACAACTTTGGAGTGCTTGTGAGAAACAATTTTGAAACAATTGAACTTAACAGACTAGGGCCCCAGGTCAGTCTTCCGGGATAGGCGGTTATTGTTCGTCGCAAGGTCCTGCTAAATGTCATGCGCGGGCGCCGGCGCGACGGCCCGGCCCGGCCAATCACGATAATGTTTTACATACGCCGCCGGTAATCCGTGTTTTGTTTTGTCTCAGTCACGTGTTCCGATAGCTTAGTTGGTTGTTTACATCGGCGTGTAGAGACTAGGGTCATTTGCACGTCGTTGGCGTTGTTGAATGGTATAAAAATCAATAATGTTCTAGAAAGTGTTTGTTTCTTTTGTTTTGACGCACTCTTTACGAAAATGTTTTCGAACATCGATCTCAGTTCACGAGTGCATTGGTATCCGCGATAGATTAGGAAGGTAGACGTTACGGCAAAGTAGGTAAATGTCTAACAAGCGAGCGTGGGAACATCATCCAAAACAAGGTATCATTAAGCGCTGTCTTACAGAGTCGTTTACTGTCCCTATTAACATTTTGACCTACACCGGGGTCTTCTTAACCTCTTTCATGTTAAATAAGAGCCGGCCGCCGATCTAGACAGTCCGTAGCAAAGCTTTAAGATTTATAGATTCCATTCGCGATACAGACACAAATATCCGATACAGACGGTATGAATCCCAACAGTCGCCATTATATCCTGACCTGCACCAGGTTCTCTTAACATGTGAATAGAGTCTCAATAGTAAAGTATTGTATAGCCGTGTGTATACGACAGACGCATTCAGCTGGCGTTTGAATAGAAAATTATTAAATTCCTAGCGCCTGTTAATCATTCGTTATGTAATGCTCTTATAGCTTCAACATAAAGACCTGGCGCTGCAATTTTCGTTGTCCTGTACGCGTGTTCTCTTCAACGATTTGTGTTTAATGTATCTTATTGTCCCGCTCTAATCTATGTGAGTGGATAGAGAGAGCGATATGTGCTTCGATGAACTCGTTGCCGGTTTGAATAGCTGAATACATATTTTACTGTCCGTCCATCGAGATTGGCAGTCGAGTGGTGTAATGATGTACAATAGGAAGTGTTGTATGGTTGTACTGCGAACTATGAATGCCAAAGTCCATCAAAGTGTGAGCTATCTTTTAACTCGATAGGTGTGTGGTCCTTTTCAAGAGGAATGTTGTAAGGATCGACGTATCATTGTCAGGGAATGAAGCGAGGTCCAGCTCATTGTGGGTATTCTGGTACCATTACATTGAAATGTGACAGCAATCTGCATGACTACACGTTTTAGCGGTACCATGCGATAATCTTGCTTTATGACATTCAGTCATTCCTTTGGAGTATTATGACTCAGAAAAGAGCCTATAAAGGTGCTAATAGTTAGCGATGAATTAAAAGATTTGATCATATTGTGTATGGTGAGTGTGCAGGAAATATTTCGTACCTTTGTGTTATCTATCTTAGCTTGGAGTTATCTATCTTCTAGCTAATTTTAAATCTCGTCGTCAGAAGCCTAAGTTACGATGTGTAATTTTGTTACAATGACACACTCGACCTTTTGTAAATTAGGTACTATTTTTAAGGAACAATGATATAATCTCGAACACCTTAGAAATAGCGAAATAGTTATGTGGCACGTAATCCTGGGAGAAATTATTTAGGTGCTCAATGACCCATATGATCCTTCACTTTAGGAATTTTTAGTAACGTTACCATGGGTACATTGGAGTTGAGAATTCTATTTATTTACTTACACATAAATGAACATTACATAATAGGTTATCCTAATACCTCATAATAGCCTCTGTGAACTTCTTTAGCGTACACGAAAAATATTAAAAAAAATTGCTACTAATTAGCTTTATTTCTAACTAATTTACCTAATTTGTGTGTATAGTTAACATACATACATACACTTCACGCCTGTCTACCGGAGGGCTAAAGAGGGATGACAGATAGGTATCCTTGTCACGGTCCTGACATACCCCTTTCACTTCATCTACATTTACCTATATATCTTTTCATAAATGATATTGATACCCCAGCAAGTGTTATTAAGCAGTGCTATTAAACTACCTACTGTCGAAATAATTGAAGAATTAGCCCAGTGGAAAATATGAAGCAACTATGTGTTTCGCCCACTTTATGTTAATAGCTGTAGGTGACTATTTCAAGCGACATACGACAATCTCTTAAGAAATTAATCCGGACAGCAGCTTAAGTAGGTAGCTATTCCAATTTGACGACAGCTATAACATCTATCGATCATCTACTTATAATATGCATTAGGACACACTTTAACACCTGCCAGTTGCTTAAAGACATAAATATTAATATACGTAATAGAGTAATCTTTGTAATAGGTGCCGGAGCCTGTGTTTCCTATGCAGTATGGTCCTCCAGTGACTTAAGACGTCCAGATCTTCAAGTCACTGATGGACTATTAATTTAGATGTACGATTGTCAAATGCAGCATGGGACACGTTATAACATTCAGCTCGCGACACATGTAACTGTGTCGAAACGTCGGGCACACAACGATGGTAAACTGAATGCTTATCTTTGGTTAATCTTCGCGATACAATACCCGTTTTAAACTTTTAGTATCATGTCAGTGCGCGTTTTCTTAAAAAATGATTTAACGTTATATCATTAGTATCATAGTCCTCCAGTGACTTAAGGCCTCCAGGTCTCCAAATGCAGATACTAATGTTTGAAGACCTGAAGATCTTAAGTCACTGGAGCACTATACTTTTAGATGTCCGATTGTCAAATGTAGCATGGGACACGTTATAACATTAGTATACAAGTCTTCCAGTGACTTAAGATCACCAGGTCTTCAAATTCAGATACTAATGTTTGACTTGAAGACCTGAAGATCTTAAGTCACTGGAGGACTATCAATCCAATATAATTGTCCGATTATCAAATGCAGCATGGGACACGTTATAACATTAGTGTCCAAGTCTTCCAGTGACTTAAGACCTCCAGGTCTTCAAATTTAGATACTAATGTTTGACTTAAAGACCTGACGATCTTCAGTAACTGGAGGACTATCATTTTAGATATCCGATTGTTAAATGCAGCATACAACAGCAGAACACGATATAACATTAGTATCCAAGCCCTCCAGTGACTTGATGACCCGGATGCCTTAAGTTAAGGACTATGAATTAAGATGTCCGATTTTAAATGCAATAAGATAATTCCAAATAACCCCTTGTTTTACAAAAATCCCCATCATGGGTCATTTTGTCTAAGCGGGTCATGCAAATTGCCGTCGGCACTACCAAAACCACTATCTAGTTATGATAACTGATTTGCCTAAGAAAAATAGGCATAAAAATGATTATGTTCTTAAAATCAGATAATCACTAGCTACTAAGTATGATTACAAAATGAATGATTTATATAACCTCACGTAGAAAAGGATCTGAATTGTGTTCCTAGACCAGTAGGTGCAATCGTGAACATAATCATGTAAGTGTACATACAAATTTAACATAGTCTAAATACGAACCTAGCATTGTAAGTGATTTCCCCAGAACCGTAGCTCAGAATATATCGGTACCGTCAAGTTTAATTAGACCTATACAAATGTAAG
This sequence comes from Conopomorpha cramerella, assembly GCA_012932125.1. NCBI lineage: Eukaryota > Metazoa > Arthropoda > Insecta > Lepidoptera > Gracillariidae > Conopomorpha > Conopomorpha cramerella. Next base: position 11,454 of record SJJU01007246.1, read on the forward strand.
TACCTGCCTACATCTCAACAATAATACATACAATTTGCAAGTCACACTTAAAGGCTAAAGTGTGATGAATCATTGTTAACATAGATATATTATTTCATAATTTCATTATGACATAATGTATTATATTATTAGATTCGACGTAAAATATTATGTTTCCAGTTAACCTACATACATATGCGAGTAGTATGCGAGCTTTTTACATACAGTTGTACATATTGGCTATGTGCAAAGCGAGTAGTGGCAGACAGATAAGGACCGTAGCGCTCAACACGGCAGAAATTGGAAACAAATGCGGATGATCAGCTTTCAAAAATATTGATTGCAGTACAAAATCAAGGCAAAGAAATGGGCCATGACTGTTGTTGCGTTATTAACTTTTTAACGTGTTGCGTTCTCACATGCTCGGATAATACTAATTTATTACCTTTTATCTCAGTTTGTGGTTGGAAACTGATATTATGTGTAATATGTAGTATCAAACCCGGTTTTTATTATCATATTAATTTTACAAACTATTGAATAAATTTCACTTCAATATTGTCAGCAATACTATTACTACTATTTTACTACTATTTTAATCTTTGGTTTTATTTATATTTGCAAAGTTACATTGTTATTATTTGACAGCTTCCGCAAATGTTGTAAACGCTACGCGTCACCACCGTCGCGCACATAGCCAATACAAGGATATTTTGAGGCTTGGACAAAACATAGCAATTCTACTAATTCAGTTTTTAATCAATCTCGTTTCAAATACAGGGCGTCCCAAACTTATGGGTAATTGCCTTTCTTTTAAAATATTATGTTACTTAACGAGAGTTATTATTTTATAGACTATTCTTTTGAAAATTAATTAATTAATTTAAAAGCAACACAGCAACACACAGACGAAAAAGTTTGAGACGATGTAATAAAAGTTTGACTTTAAAAATCTACGATTGCAGAATTACTAACTTTTAAAAATAACTTGAGCAAAATTCACTGAGGGAAAATAGAGAAAATGTATTTCTCTATTTTTTCAATTTCAACTCCTAACCGACTTTAACTAGCGATGAGCTTAGAACGGTGAAATATTACGAATTAGTACGCGGATGAAATCGCGGGGCGTTCACTAGTTTATAATATGAATGGGATTTAGCAGGTACATACTACGCAGTAAATAAAATATTGCATCAAACATTTTTGTAGTTAATTATAAAATGTGCAATACTGGTTTGCAGATTAGAACGGGCCTAGATATTATAATTATGCTAATTTCGTTTTAAATATCACATAATAATAAAGCTCTAAATCACGATGGCTTCTAATGTTATAAAATAACGTCTTGAATACTTTGCAGAGGGGTAGGCAGACACGAGCCTAGTCATATTGTTTTATACACTATCGTTGATTTCTGCGAAAGTTACAACAAGGTCACGTGCCTCAAGATGTCTAAAGTCACCACAAAAGTAATTACACACAAAGTGGCTAGGGATCAAGTATATTTTAGAAGATTGCAATCAAGAATATATTTTACAAAAACTGTATGAATTCATAATTTATTCAAAAAATGGTGATAAGTCAATGCTATAGGCATGAGGAATTAGGTAGGAGACCAATCCAGAAGATTAGATTTGATTTAAATAAATTAGATTTTTTTAGAGCTAAAACTGTTCTTGATCCTTAGACACTTTCGATGTGTGTATATCATAGTAATATTTATTTAGAAACCCGCGAATTCCGTCGTTATATAGACGTTGGTTCTGCTCAACCACTGGTCCATCCTGGAAGTCATGCATTTTAACCGACTTCAAAAAGGAGGAGGTTCTCATCATCAGTCACATAATATCCGGGGCTAGACGAAGGCCTCCCCCAATGTTACTTAATTCGGGGGGAAGTGCTGATAATCGCCACGCTTGGCAGGCATGTTGGCGATCGCAGGGCTATTGTGGTTTAACTCACAGAGCATGTTGCTGCCCGTTCTCTGGTGAGTTCCTTCGGTCGCCTCTTACGACCCCAATGACGGGGTAAGTTGGGCTGGGGTGGTGACACATGTATTCTATTCGCCGTCACCACACGGCTATGAGAAAACCACAAATCTGTCAAATGTTGATGGTCGAAGTCGGTTCTTATTTCTTTAAAGTTATTAAAACGCCCTTTTATCAGATTTTTTATTTGAATTCCAAGAGTCACTTCTAGTCTTTGGAGTGGACAAATTTTAATGGTGCCTAAGTTTATAGGTATTGGGTATTTCCTTAATTATGTTGTCCGTTGGGTCACCTTGACGTTATGTATTAAAAAATAAATACACTTCACGCCTTTTAATCCCAAAGCGGGGTAGGCAGAGGCACTTGCTTAAGCAAATGTACGTTATGTATTGACGGATATGACCAGCATTAAATAACATTTCTCTGCTGAATGAACATCTAATATAAATCATAATAAATATTCGTCTTTCTACAGAATCCGGAAATTGAATATTTAGTGATATTACGTTTTTATTACCAATTATTATTTTATATCACCACTTCTGCATACATTAGTGTTTGGTTTATTTAGTTGTTTTTGTATTGGTTAACAATATGGTATACTATGAATGTATTATATTACCTATCTACTTTCTACACTAGGTACTAGAAAAATAAAATACCTTCCTGTCGAAATACATACAATTCCGGAACCGGAAACTTGTAACTTTTGAATTATTAAACTAAACCGGTTATATCTTCCTTCTACATGTTCCGAATAGTCTGGACAAGGTTTGTGTGTAAAAGAAGTTAAAATATACAAGTTGATCCGGGAAAAGTGAGTTTCCTTTCCCTAAAAGGGGGTGGACAGAAACATAGGATCACAAGGGCACATTTGGTATAATAAGTTAAGAATAAGAACAAGAAGCCTTCAGTTAAAAGCTGCTAGGCCAGAGCCGGGATATTCCCACCCACTTTCCCACCACTGTGATTCCTGTTAGAGCCAGGATCTACAGCGGCATCCAGAATAGACAAGAGCTCAATCAGTGACGACTGGGCTAGATCCCGGGGGGCCTAGCCTTCTGTCTTGGATCCCACATAGTTATTAAACTAAAGACGGTATAGAAATAAGAAGAGGGCCAGAGCTTGACAAAACTTAAATCTCTAGATTCCATAGTCGGCTCCTACGGCATGCCAAGAAGAAAGGCAGCTGATGCATTATATTTACATCCCAGATCAATATGGAACTTCCTGAGGGATCCTACGCAGTACAGTCTGAAGGTCTTCAAGTCGCGGGTGAATAGGTACCTTCTGAACAAGTGTGCTTCATCGTAGACCACGTCGCTGCTTAACATCAGGCAGGATGGTGATCAAACACTTGTTCATAGTGATTAAAAAAAAAAGAGCACGGTATAACATTACTAAGATGTTACTGAAATCTACTGAAAGCGGAATAGGTCACGGGGGCAAGGCCGCGTCTCTTCACAGAATTATGTTCTATTAAAACTGAAAAGTCGTGATGACATCTTTTGATATTCATAATCCGACAGCGTAACTATAATACAGATCTAAATAAATGTTTTCTTTTACATGTTGACTGACTGGTTGACATAATGATGTCACCGTACAGCACAATCATGTGGTTGGAAGTTTAAAATGTTTTACAATATTTCTTGATAATTTATGTACTATTAATGGCAGCCCCGCTATTTCATGCAAAAAATATCACTTCACATAAACGATTGTTACGTTGCCTAGCAACCTTCTTAGGTTAGGCATTTTATAACAAACTAGTTGTCTCGGCAAACATATTTTGTTTTGCCACGGGAAGTCGCCTTTGTACCCCATGTAATGGATGAAATACACCTTTTAAACCTGTTCTGGACTTCCACGTGTAATTTAAGACCAAAATTAGCTAAATCCAGCCGTTCTCGATTTTTAGCGAGACTAACGAAGATCAATATCAATAGAATATATATAGATCACGGCGGAGTTGTCCCGCGATTTGTCCCGTTCCAGTTGCATGGAAATTTCGAGGTAAATTACATATATTATGTATAATAAATTGTATGTTTGGCCTATTTGTTAACCAGCGTGTCAGCTAACTCGCGAACGCTACGGCGAATATTCCGCCTCACAAATTTTCGCCTTTATGGGTAATATTACCGTGATTATTATTTCATAATATCAAATTTATTCAAGAAACATGTGACATATAACAAATTTGCCGTAATTGGTTAAATTACTCTTATTGGGATTCTGGTTGTTATGTATGGCTTGTGTTGTCATGCGTTTCTTGTAGTGATGAGTGTCCCAAAAGTCGACGTATTTTTTTTTAATACATATCCGATAACTGTTAGAACCTTGCCGATCACTCGATGTCGGCTAGACCTTGACATTTGGGACACCCTGTATAATAGTCTTTATGGCGGATATTAAAGTACAGTATGTATTTAAGTGCAACACTAGAGAAAGCTCATAAAGGACCATTCAACGGAAGTCAGTGATGAAAATTTATACGCACTATTAGCATTATAAAAAGCTGTTATTTGCATAAGCCCGTCAACAATGGAATCGGGAGCGCGTATGCGAAGTCACTAGTCAGCTACTGGGGCATCGCACTGCTTTAAAAGTGCGAATAGAATGTAACACAGTGGTTCCGTATGTTAATATAAAACGAGGACTGTTTTTGGACATTCGGTAAGGAGTATACAATTAATACTTGTATGTTATGCCACAGATTATAATACAAAAAGGGTACTGTTGTTGTTTACCAATTCTACAAATTTAATTTTAATTCCGGAATAAACAGAGCATCCGACTATGCCTACTTTTTCCATCTTTTTTGCGGTCCATAAATTATCTGATAAATAACTTTGTTAAGTATACTTAGCAGTAAGCCTTGACGGTTTGAAAAGATGCTAGTTTCTTCCCGGTTCTTCTGGGCAGTAAAATAATTAATTCGAACCGGGGACGATTACTTTTGTTTTTAAAGTCATAAATGACGTTAATCAAGCTTTGTGTTATGCTTCTGTATATCTGTATGTATGTATCTGTATAGCACTTATAACGATGAAATACAAATTTTTGACTTTGACAACTGAATTTCGCACAAATGGCGCATTGGACTCTGAAACTACCCGTAACGTATTACGCACTTCTGGGAAATTACCCCCATTCCCCATTTTCCTCCTAGACCGGCTTTACGTGTCTCTTAGTAATAGCTCAAATAGCGACGATTTTCACCAACACTGGTTTTGTGGCAAGATACATTACAATATTACTAAACATATTTTTTGACATGTAAATCACAAATAAATGATTTGATTTGTTTGGTGTGTTGTGGCCCCGTTCCACTTTAGTTTGACTATTTGAGTACCAACCTACGGTACCCTAATAAGTTGTTTCCGTAGGCGTCATTATTCACGTGTCAAGTAAGTAAATGCACACCGACATTAATAATTTCAACACAAAAGAATGTTTACTGTAAATACTTCATAAATAATCGCAATGATTCAAGCCTTAGTGTTATTTTTTACTGTTAAAAGGTTATTTTGTGAAATACGATGCAAGCGAACGACTTATTCTTCTCAGAAGATATAATAATATATTTAATCACAACAAGTCAATTCGAGTAACTTTGACCTCTCTTAAGCCTTATAAATAAATGGAATTTAACTTCAGGTCAGGCGTCACCCAAAAAGACTACCTGCCTTTAAATTAGATGGCTGTAACATTTCCCCAAGTAATTACAGTGAAAAATTTTAATGATTTGTCAAAAAGAGACACATTCCTACATAAATTATGTAGTAATCGAAAAGCATTATTGAACACTTATTTTTAAATGACTTTCGTATGAAAAATCTTTTTCGCCGACGTAATGAATGACTCTGTATACTATTAAATAAACTTCTACTTCCTATGTTTTTTTTTCTTTTCGCTACACATAACTCTCAGTAACGAAATTCAAATATTACGTTAAGTTCTCCCTAGCGTGTATCTCAATTATAATTATAGCTTTCTAGTATCAAACCCGCGACAAATAGCTTACTACCATTCCAATCCGATCCATGGTACTTCCTGAAAAGGTCTGAAATTGTTCATTTATTTTGTTACATATATTTTTAATAGTTTCTTAGCCGAATATATTGAATTAATGAATAACCTATATATTACAAAATGTGAAATTGGCTCTGGTAAGATTACGACCTTATCGTTTAGAGCTATTTCTTGCAGGTAATCTAACTTAATAAAAGAAGGAGCTTAACAAATAGAGTAATTAGATACGGAGTAGATATATATTGTTTAAAACTCAATCGTCCAACTTTCTGTTATTAGACATTTTTCATATTAATGCGTGTATTCTAAAGCGTGAATCAAATAGCTAAGTTTTATGCTTCGCCTGACTGACTGAAATGTGTCTTAAATCTCAAATAAGCAATGATTTTTCTTTCAAAATATGGCCCTCGGACATTTCAAGGTTATAGATACGAGTCGACACACCTCTACGGAGCGAGAAAATTTAGATAAGAAAGAAAAATAGTCGGGCACATTTTTTGACCTTTTAAAAAAGAAACCCAAGACTTAATAGTACTCCCACCGCCATAGTCGGGTCGGTTTATGAGATAAGATCGCCGATCGACGACACAGATCAGATAGAGATGCCGAGATATAATAATGTATATGAAGACGTTACTCAACAATGAGTAGGTCATAGACGTTCAAAGTAAAGTGTATGTACATATATAAATCGGTCAATGCTCTAACGAAACATGTACGCACGGAGAAGGAAATGGTGTACGTTTTTTTACGTGGGGGTATTTTCATGGACACCCACCCCGCCGCCATGAGGACAGCGAATGGGGTAGTGTTCGACTCTTTAAACCTCGCCTCCGTGTCGCACTGCCATGGTGTACCATGGCGAAATTCATACGAATCTCGACAATAACTTCAAAGAAAAAGGAATCGACTTCAACCCGTAAAATTTTACAGATTTGTGGTTTCTGATCAAAAAAATCATCCAAATCGGTTCACCTAGTCAAAAAATACCTACGAATTGAGAATCTATTCATATCCTTTTTTTTGAAGTCGGTTAAAAATATTCATGATTTGGTGTTTTTTGTACAAAGAGGTCGTGTGATGTCGGGAGCAATAAGACATGGTTTTCAGGTTCAAAATTGTAGGTTCGACTGATAGTTTGTTAATCCTAAAAGGTGTGCAAGCAGAAAGTAGATTTTTTTGTCAAACATAATTTTATTTCGATACTATTTTAATTTATTTTTCGTCCGGGGACATTGGCATCTGTTGAAATGGAGTAGGGGCTACATATACGGTAGACTTCGGCTAAAGGTATTTCTGACTTACCCTATTTTACTACAATATTTCTGTTCACCGCACTAAGGTCACGGAGGTGAATAGAAAGAGATCGCTTTCCGCTACTCCATTAAAATATCATCATCAGCCACATAACGTCCACTGCTGGACGAGGGCCTCCCCCAATGAGATCCGTCATTTGGGGTGAAATGCCAGTAATCGCCACGCTTGGCAGGCGGGTTGGCGATCGCAGTGGTGTTGTGGTTTAACTCACAGAGAGCGCTGCTGCCCGTTCTCTGGAGAGCTCCCTCGGTCGCCTCTTACGACCCCCATGACGGGAAAAGTAGGGCTGGGGTGGAGACACATGTATTCTATTCGCCGTCACCACACGGCTTGCCATTAAAAGATCACCTAAGCCAATAAGGATGAAAATTGTGAGTACATACCAACGTGCATACCTAAACTGTATCATATGGTTGCATCATCGTCGTCACGCGAGTGTCAGTCAAGGTGGCATTGCGTCACGTGAGACGTCACAGGTGTCAATGACATTGCGGATATGTTGATGGCGTCACGATGATCTTGCCCGAAACGATAAACTGGCCAACCGATAAAAAAAAAGTATAAACCATAAATTGGACTTCGAATTACGACGTACTTGATCTAAGCGATAGTGAAATTTATATGAGTCATGAGAATTACTGCTGAATGAAGTTGATTGATTGATGTTGGATTCAAATGACAACGTGATTGTTTGATGGGTCAATCCTATATGTATCTTTAGTATAATTTTGTAGGTTTTCTAAGGTTGAACATAAAGAGCCAACTTTAATTAATTGAATTGAATTTTCTATAACACGAATATTCTGTAACACGTTCTGACTGCAAAATAAGAACATCACGAAGAGTCCTCCACGGTGTTTTTTACCTACTTGACAAAAGCTATTATAATTATTTTGAAAATTAATTCAGATGGTTATCTGCATTTAAATAATATTACGATCAACATTATCGTAATGTCCACAGTTAAGTAGATAGCTTTAAATAGCTTCTGACAGAGATTCTTTCAAATTTTTTTTTATTTTAACACTACCAATTATATTCAAATGCAGTATTACATTTTATATTTTTTTTTCATTACTAGAAAAGATTTTTGTTAGTGCGTGTTTAATTGCGCAAACTTAAATATAAATGTAAGAAGACTTTTCAAAATATCGCATACGTCAAATATTATTGCAAATATTACCTACATATTATCTTCCGCCATACTAATTACTCAACTATGAACCTGTACTATTGATGTTTGAACTATCGTTGATCCATTATATGACAGCTGTGACCCAGAACTGGCGTCCGCCACTGTCGTTGCAAACTTTCAAACCGTTTACAAAACAAACGGCCGCAGCTCCCCATAAGATCCTGATACAATTACACAGATAAACGTAACATTGCATAACACGGCCAAATTGCAATGAACAGATGACCGGCGCCCCGCGTCAAGTCGCCTATGAAATTTCATAGGCCATATAGATAGATATTACATAAATATAGTTCGGTGTATCATGACTCAAAATGCTTCGGTAGGTAGCAATTTTCTATCTAGTTTGGTTCACGATTTATGGCGTTGCCAAACAGATGAAGTGACGGGTGCCATCGCTTCTTATAAACTCAAACGTTGTAAAATGGACTTTAATGTCATGAATTTCACAGGCAATGGTGGTTCAAGTATTTTTCGCAATGTCACCGTGAATAAGTCCGTGACAGTATCGGTGAGTATCGAGTTAAACGGCTAATGGGTTCTAATGGATATAATCCGAGATCGTCTCAGTTGCTACTCTTGTTAGTAAACGGATAATCAACGCTGGGTATGTTATGTTTTAGTGGTTGTTTAAGTTTGGTGTAATTTAAATATTATTATGTGGCCATTTTCTTGAATGGCTGCTAAACGTTGCTCAGTATTATATGTAAAGTATAGTAAAGTCTGTTCGATTATTCCGAAAGACAATTCATAAATACGTATCTAACATTATTTGACATGTACCTAAGCTTGCTACCAAACTAAGCAGGGAGTACGCTAACACTATAGTCGGCTTCATCTAAGAAGCAAATTCTGACACATTGATAGATCCATGAACAATTTTTAGAATGGATGTGTCAACCAATTGTATGGCGATGACATTTGTAACCCAGCGTGGAACGTCCTATTGCTTTTTGTTCATGAATCGAAGTGACAACGTTTCGATTATGCAGTTATATGTAAAATAAATATAATAAGCTCTGCAGCACTAATACACAATGCACGGCTAACAAAAAGGTTTCGTCTTGTCGAAATCATGAATGCATTGTCTGTTGCTCATAAAACATAATATGATGGTACCAAAACATCACTCATAAAACTAAAATTAATCGAAGCTTTCCAATATTGTACAACACTATCAGTCTAGGCTAAGCATTTCACTCGATCTGTCAGAATTTGCTTCTTAGATGACGCCGAATATAGCACAAGCTAATTCCAATTAATCGTAAGCACACCATCCAACTAATATCTAACTAACTGGAGAGCTAATCGAATATCTAAGTATACATATTTGTGTTAAAAATCTCAACGCAAAAGACATCAACGCGCTCGTACCTCTTACCACGAACTATGCTTTTGTTTACGATTTACACCATTTTCTCATTTAAGAGATATATGTTAAGGCATTCTTATTAAACTGAACTTTTCTCTGAAGTTGTGTGTGTTTTATAATATACTAGCTGACCCGAAAACATTGTTTTGCCAATATTCATTATTAACTTTCTTCAAGAACCACGCTATCTATCAAAGAAAACCGCATCAAATACATTGCGTTACAGAGATCTACGTATAGTACACAGGGACAGATACCGGGAGGCGACTATGTTTTGTACTATTTATTAAACTTTTAGGACGGATGTAATTTTTTTTTATTAAATAATTAGAATTTATGAAACATAAACATGTGAACATCGAACAAGATATTTATACAATTAATTATTATGTCTTCAGTATAGTAATCTAAATGCGATTTAAATACGAATATAACATTTTTAACGATCGACTTGCGTGTACTATGCTCTACAATTAATAGATGTAAGGCTCAGTAGTTTCATCTGAATTATGTGAAGAAACGATGCGCCCATCAGTAACAAATGATGTTCACACACACTCGTCGAGTACGTTGCCTAAGTGAGAAAGGAACTGCATCTATGATTATGAACTATAAAACGAAAGCAAAGTGATCTTCCTGTTAGGCCTCATTTAGGGACACGCGTCGTGTTGTATGTCGGGCCGGGCGTTTGAATTTTGAATTCATCGACCGTCAAAGATTACTAATGTATGGCCGTCCGCCGCGACGCGCAATGCGCCGCATGTCCTTAGATGAGGCCTTACAAGCAGTGGAGATACGCACAGTTCAATGACGTCACGAAGAAAGACTTTGTGTTTTGCATATTCTTTTCTTTTACATGAACTGAACGTGATAGCATAATATGAATAACTATACCATAGTAAGTACGTAGTGGAAAACAAAGTCGCCTTTTTGTCCGTCCGCCGTATTGCTAGATCTTTTAACTACGCCACGATTTTCTTTAGGAGATTTATATGTATAATACATGCATATTTTAACGGAAAAACACTGTTATTAATGTATAATTGACAAAACAATGTTTACCAGGTCAGCTAGTAATGTATATAATCGAACAGCTAAACAATTAGAACTTAGATGGACAAATAACTGGTATAGTGGTAAATGTGGTCGGGCCGATCGGAGATGTCGGGACGACGTGGACAAAATTTGTAGTATTTAATATGCGTCGGGGTAGCAACAGGTGGCTCCCAATAGGGAGGAGTAGACAGAACAGAGGAAGGTCTTTGTCCAGCAGTGGACACAACAACAGGCTAAATAAAAAGTAGTAAAGTGATAAATGACATTAGTCAAATCGATAATAGTGCAGTGGAGAAATCCTGTAGATATCCTCCTAGTTTTTATACCTAGAGTAATAAAGAGGTTCAATATAATAGGAGAAATAAAAGTGCTCTAAAGAATCGGTCAAGTGTTGCATGAAAGGTTCGAACCATTATTATGCTAAATTGTAAATATGGGGATGTGTATGTTGGCAACAGAGATGGACAGCAAAGCATTTGCAATAATGTCCCATTTTACTATTATCATCATCATCATCATCAGCCCATACTCGTCCACTGCTGGACATAGGCCTCTCCTTACTATTATGATTACAGAATCCTAAAACACCCATGTTTGACATGGGCCTACTGATCTGGTTATTTGTAAAATACGGGATAACCAGCGTACATGGATATGTCAAATACAATTTCTTGTGGATTATTTTTTTGGCCGGTGCAAATGTACGGTAATAAGTTACGGATAAACGAGTTAAGAAAAAAATTGTAAACATCTAAACAGCTGTTTGTAATGCTTCCAAAAAACAACAAACTTGAAAATAATAATATAGTTCGATGAATCGATACAGAATCGCAAGAGTGGAGTCCCGAATGCGTCGCCGTGCATCTCGGTGAAAGTGGCATGACGTGTATACCAAGTAGACACCTACGGCCTTATTATACGAGACGTGCTCTATCTTTAGTTCTGGTCTAACCATACTGTTGTCTCTTTCGCCTGGTAAACGTCAGAACGGGACAGCGTGAGTGTTTGCATCGAGTATGTGTTTTGTGATGCCGAGACAGTCATAACTACGGACACGCAAAAATCGAATTAACTTGATGGTTATCGATATTTTTTTGATACAACTTTTGACATAGTGCAATTTCTTATGAATTAATTACAACGTTTTTATTGAAACAAAAGTCGGGGAGTGGCAAGAACCTTATTTAAAATAACAGTGACTTTCTCGTATTTTGATTTACTGATTTGTTTTTGTGTTGCTATTGACACGTAATTTTTTTGCGGTAGCAATATGAGTTTTTTATAGTAGAACAAAAGTAGGAACACGTAGAATTAATTATACCTACAATTTTTTTTTGTGATATCCTATTTTCTGAAAGTTAGACAAGTTTAACTCTACTCACTACTCACAAACTATCGAAAAGAAATATTGGTAAGGAGGAGTTCATCAAAAATTTAGGAAGATATAATATTATAATAATTATTAGATATAATTTATTACACTTGTATGCAATTTCGATGATGAAGAATAAAGATTTTGTAGATTGTTGTGGTAGAATTAGACCAAGGAACAGAGAGCGTCTGTGGTCCAGTTGATCGGATACTTGGCTTGTACCAATGGGTATCTTTTTTAAAGCCTATGTACGCACATCACAAGGTGTGTGAACCCTATAACGGCGATGGGCTCAGCCCCTGTCACGTTGGTTTAAATACGCTTGGTGACTCTGCCTACCCCGCTTTGGGATTAAAAGGCCTGAAGTATATTTATTTATTTTTTGTGACTTTATAATTAAAGAAACAATGTTTTAAATTATTACAATATTACACATGTAATTATTGATTAAATATGCTCATATAGACATACAAAAAATTTATGGAAATTAATGTCAGAGGAATTGTAACGGAACTGATAATACGTCGCTACTAAATCTCCTAATAATCTTAAAATCTCCTAATTAAATACAAAATCCCCTACAAACTCTTTACAAACCATAAGTTACTTTTTACGTTGCATTTTAGCAAAATACAACTGGCATTAATCTTTTTACGTCCAAATCCAGCACGGCACATTTATATTTATTCGTCTTGAAAATAAAAATAAAAAAATTAAACGGTATAACTGTACCAATTTAATTTAGATGTCACGTATCTTGCACATGTACAGTCAGTTGGGAAAGTATCTCATTCTTGATATATCGCAAACTGGCTATCGTTGCTATGTGAATCAAGGTAATTTCTTAAAATTTGATATCAAGTCACTTTGACCGTCATTTTATAATGACGGCCAAAGGTTCATAAAAGGTTCAGGTTCTAGTAAATTTATATACGCAGCTTCAGCTTTTAAAGCTTTTTCAAGCAGCTTTTTCTAAAGTGTCATTGACATAACATAATTGTCATAAATTATTTTGTCATAAATTATTATTAATAACATAAATTATTATAAATTAATATTTGCTCCGAAATGGTTCGTGAAAAGTTAGTAAATAGTATTCGCTATATTTTCAATATATTTCGCTTCTCTGTTGACTGTCCCTCTACAGCTTGTCGGTTAAGTTTAAGTAGACCTTACGATAACGACGGTATCTTACTAAGTATTTCAGTAACAAAAACCGCACTTTCGTCTCCTTTCGGCACATTAATCTGCAGAATTGTGTCAAGTTTCAATACGACGTTCAAGAGAACGAGAACAGCAGTGCAATCTCGTCGACATGTACTTCAGCGAGATGGTTGGAACGCATATAGCTCTCTCTATCATCACGCATCGCTGAGAGCGGGAGAGCTAAATGGTTTTCGTGGACTGCTCGGGACGCGGGTAGATGAGTACGAGAATCGCACTACCTACAGGTCTGTGGTAGCACGCGAGTGTATGTCGACCAATCAGAGGCGTCGATGTTAATGCCCTTTTTCGGGATCGTGACATTGTCGTCGACGCGATCGGACAGTGTAAGATAAGGATCGTTTGCAGCCGATACGCGCAAGGTTGCCTTACGAAACTTCGTGTAATGAAGTCATCGACGGGTGTTTATTTTAAACATCTTTTTAGGGTAAGTTTAACAAGGTAATGCATTAATCGCCTGAATGAATATCATGAACGACATCTCTGCATTTTGTTGCACAAAAGAACCGTTCAATCGACTCTTTTTTTACTTTCCACTGGAATAGACAAAGGTTGAAAAACATAATAATATCTTGAAGGAATACATGAAAAAAACATATTTTTGAATTCACAACTAATGATAGTCTACTAATATGGTGTACCAGCCTAAGGTTGTTGAATGTTCAACCCATATGACTGGAATGCCATGAGAAGTTAACGTTCGTTTTTTACTTGTCGTAATAAAACATCTTTACCATATTTATGTTTAGTGACACGGAAATTATCTACCTATTATCTTTACTAAAATAATAAATCGCAAAGTGAGTTTGTTTGTTTGTTCCGCTTTCACGCCGTAATTACTGAACAAATTGCTTTGAAATTTTGCATACGTAAAGTTAAAAGTCCGGATTAAATAATAGGGTACTTTTTATCCCGGAAAAGTGATATTCCTGAGGGAAGCTTAGATTTTTCCGCAGGAATGATAAGTTTTCTTATAGTTGTCCTTTATACCGCAATATAACCGAATTCCACGCGGACGAAGCCGCGGACGGAAAGCTAGTAACTAATAGAACGCTTTCGTGGTTTGTGTGTCTATGTATACATACATATAGAAATCTTCAAATTATTACAATGTCGGACTCTAGCAAGCATTTTAATGAAATGCATAAGCCGATATTGGGCAATGGGTTAAGCATTTTAATCCTTGTGGTCCGCATATCTTAGCCTCATTTCTCAGTTATGAGGACCGGAAATGAGCTTGACTAATAGAATGGTTCCGGTCACCACACTAGGTTATCTATGAGCGTGAGTTTATGCATGTATCATATAAAAAAATCCATTGTCTTTCTCACTAACTCGATAAGTAATAATATAATATATTCACTCTTATCAGCAAATTAAAAGTGCCTATGAAACCAACTGCCTAATTTGTATATAATTAATGTTACGCAAATTTTTTAATAGCCGTATTAATTTCATTCGAGCAACTCCTGCGCATAAATTATGTATACTAGATACATAACCAGAAACGTTTTGACTCTCATTATTCAAGATTTGCGTGACCTACCTCTAAAGATTTTATCTGGCATGATTGACTCCATTTGTCCAAGTGCAGGCGTAAGCGCAGGCCCCAGTGGAGCTTTTAACACTTATGCAACGTAGGATTCATGTTTTATGATTGATGCTTTAAGTACTAGAATGTGTTAGGTGATAGCGATTTGGCATTTTGAGCATGTTGCAAACGGTTAGGTATCGTTTTGATTGGCTTGAACTGGCTTAAATACTCTTTGTGTTTTATCTCAGCAATAAATGTGAGCCGAAGTGAATGGTTGTCGTTTGAGAAG
>SJJU01007250.1:0-12481 GCA_012932125.1 Conopomorpha cramerella
CAAAATGGACTGAATGTTATATATGTATAACTTTATACATATACATGTGCAAAACATTCATTTTTATTCTACCACTTACATTCGATTCAATAATTACGTGTCCAAAATCGAGACGATTCAACTTGATAAATCAACAAAAAAATCCCAGCACTAGATTAATGATGACAAAGAAACACAAAGGAATAGAACGTTCAATGCTGTCACCGACATACATTTTAAGGTTAATAATTTCCGTTCTAAAATACTCAATGTTTTTCATGGTCGTTCTCAATGTGTCAGAATTCACTTATTAGACGAGCCCAACTATAATGATGATGATAATGACGAAATTAGTAGTATCAAACTATAGTACCACTCACTTTTTAGTGTCAGTAAATATAATGACGTGGCCACTCGGGTTTGTCTCCCTGTACGTGCGCAATGTTTGCACCAGATACACGTCCCTGGCGTACGGTGGACAGACCACATAGCGCTGATCTAGCGTGGACACAGTCAACTGCGGCTCATTTTCCGTCCAGGTAAGGAGGTTCTGGAATAAATAGTTTTATGTTTACTAAAAGGCTAGCACGCTGAACTCGAAACGACGAAAATTTTCAAAGAATGATCTGTTACTTTGCAAAATAAGCATTAATTTCAGAATCGTAACTTCTAAACATATACTACATCATAATCAGTGGCGTCCACACCATATAGGGAAAAAGACACTGCCTACCTTAGTATTTTGGCTACCCGACCTAATAATAGAGTTATTGCTAGATCTTTTTTTGTTGTACTCACGACATAGGCTGACGAAGGTCCTGTGTTTTGTAGGTGAGTAGATAGGTAGGTACATATATATTCGTAAAGACAAGTTACCTATACATAGATGTCAATCCTTGGGGATTACTGCCTACCTTGTCGTAAAAGCCCGTGTACGTCACTGATCATAATAGCCGTGTGGTGACGAGAAGAATACATGTGTCACCACCCCAGCCCAACTTATCCCGTTGCGGGGGTCTGTGCGAGGCGACAGAGGGGACTCTCCAGAGGACGGGCAGCAGCGCCCTCTGTGAGTTAAACCACAACACCACTGCGATCGCAAACCCGCACGCCAAGCGTACCGATTACTGAGATACTAGTGGACCCCCCGCGATTTCATTCGCGTAATTTCAGTTCTTCATACAAACTATAACGCCCTCTATATAGCGACGCGACCAACAGGACAGCGGGAAAAAAAGTATCCTATGTCCGTCTCCCGGTTCTAAGCTATCTCCCCACCAATTTGCAACCAAATCGGTTCAGCCGTCCTTGAGTTATAAATAGTCTAACTAACCCATTAGCGTCCAGACGAATAGTTACTCTTTAATTTCTTTTGACTTTTATTCTCAAGTAATAGAGTTTAAAACAACTTGTCGGTCTCCGAGTACAGTAAGTGCTAATGGGCTAACACGACATTCTTTTATATATATAGATGATCATGAAAATCATTGCTGGAGGCCCTCGTCCATCAGTGGAAGTCATGTGGCTGATAGTGAACTTATTAACAAAATTAGCTTTAAATACCTCTCTATTCAATGGTAAAATCTTATTTTCATTGACGTCGGGTGTTATTGTAGCTGAGAATAGTAATGTTTGCCTTTTCTTAGGCAAAGCATCAAATATTGTCTCCAGGTCTTCTTGAAAGGATTCACCAAATAATCTGTAAAAACAAAAACAAAAAATAAGCACTGATAAACTGAAGTGATTTGCTACAGGAGTGAATGTGCTGAACTGCGTGTAAAAAGGACCCATAGCAATGGTCTTAGAAACGTTGTTGGGCTCGACAATATGAACAACTTTTACAATGGAGGCAATGCGGTGAAATGCAAAATACGTAGTGTTAAAGGACCCCGAGCAATGGTCTTAGAAAAGTTGTTGGGCTCGTCAATATGAACAACTTTTACTATGGAGGCAATGCGGGGAAATGCAAAATACGTAGTGTAAAAGGACCCCGAGCAATGGTCTTAGAAACGTTGTTGGACTCGTCAATATGAACAACTTTTACTACTATGGCGAGAATGTGGAGAAATTAAAACGAAATTTTTCATCTCCATGCAGAATGTCATTTCCGTAGGCAAAATCTTATTTTTATTTTTCACTAGCAAACCCGGCGAACTCCGTTTCGCCACCAGATGGGTTCGTTTCGTTGACCCGCTTTTCTATTGATTTTTTTCCTGAATTTTCTTTGCTATAAACCTCACGCAGCCCGTCACCTTTCCAACGAATGCAAAACCGTGGAAATCGGTTCGTGCGTTCTGGAGTTATAGCCTCAGGGAGGAAAACCAGACTTATTTTTATACATACACATACATACACTTCACGCTTGTCTCCCAGATGGGTAGGCAGAGACTACAGATATCCATTTGTCATGGTCCTGATATAACCCTTTCGCTTCATCTACATTCATACATCTTTTCATACATGACCTCCGGTTTCGAGTACTTTTCACGCCACCTTCGGTCAGGACATCACCAATATGGTCTTTATATGTCCTTCTGGGGCGACCTCTACTCACCCGGCCCATTACATCACCCATATAAATCTCTTTCGTCCATCGACTTTCATCCATTCTCTCCATATGCCCAAACCACCGAAGCATGCCCTTTTCAATCTTGGTCATTACGTCTTCCTTCAAACCGCAACTTTCCCTTATCACACTATTCCTTATCCTGTCATTCAATGTTACACCTTTCATGCTCCGCAATGACCGCATTTCTACGGCATTGACTTTACTTTTATGCTTCTTCTGCCATACCCAACTTTCAATCCCGTACATTAAGGTAGGTGCCAGTACAGCGTCATGGACAGCCAATCTTGCCTTTTCCGACATGAATTGGCTCTCCATAACACTGCGAAGGGCACCGTTAACCTTATTACCCGCACTCACTCTTCTTTCAATATCTTTGACAAACTTTCCATCACTTGTAAATAGAGATCTCAAATATACAAACTCATCCACTTGTTCAACTTTCTCACCGTCAATCATGCACTCACAAACTGTCCTTTCATTATCTTCGACTACCATTACTTTGGTCTTACTAGCATTCACTTTCATTCCTTTCCTTTTCAACGACTCATTCATACAATTAATAATTTTTCAATTAATCATTATTTTTATATAATATCATTATTTTTATATAATAGATTATTTTTCATTTCACCACATTGTCGCCATAGCATCGTTTCTAAGGCTATAAAATCACTCGACAGAAGTCACTCTGGACATCTACTAACGACATCTTTATAAGGCATTTTTGTAGATTGAAAGTATTTCATAAAAGAAAATTCCCCATTAATAGGGATGTGTTTTTTTGTTCATGAATCGAAGTGACAATGTTTCCATTATGCAGTTATATGAAAAATAAATAAAATAATCTCTACAGACCCCCTAGCACAGCGCTCTAAGAAATAAGTGACAAGACATATAACCCGCTGCGCTTTGTTGAAACTAGCTGAGTCGCACAAAGCGTGACATAGCAGCCAATCAGCAGGCCTAACACGCGCCTCAAGAAAGACATGACATAGAACAAATACGCGCTCTGATTGGCTGCTATGTCACACTTCGTGCGACTCAGCTAGTTTCAACAAATCGCAGCAGGTTATATGTCTTGTCACTTATTTCTTGGAGCGCTGTGTTAGGGGGGCAGAGCGCGTATTTGTTCTATGTCATGTCTCTCTTGAGGCGCGTGCTAGGCCTGAAGCACACATTATGAACGGCCAACAAATAGGTTTTATCTTGTCGAAATCTCAAATGCATTGTCTGTTGCCCATAAAACATTTATGACGACTATTATTGACGGTACCAAAATATCACTGATAAATCGATTTTTCAATATTGTACAACACTATCAGTATAGGCTACGCTTAGGCAGACTACAGATCTCCGTTTGTCACGGTCCTGACATACCCATTTCGCTTCATCTACATTCATACATCTTTTCGATTGACGAAAGAGATTTATATGGGTGATGTAATGGGCCGGGTGAGTAGAGGTCGCCCCAGAAGGACATATATAATATACAGGGTGTCCCATAAGTCGACGTCAAACCGGAACCGGATGGTAAGGCAACTCCCACCAGTTATGAGAAAAACACAGTAATATTTTTTTTCAGTACAGTCAGTTGAATCTGAGCAAATTGGTTATTTTTAACTTTATTTTTTTAAAAACGTCAATAAACAGTGGCACTATTCAGGGTCACATAAAAAAAAAATATTGGAAAATCTAAAGATTTGTGGCAACAGGAGTCAAAAGACTAATGCAGGTTGTAGAATTTCCGTTTTTTAATGCCCATAATTTTTTAAACATGCAAGTTAGATTTTTTTAAATATTTTCTGATAACTGGTGTGAGTTGCCTTACCGTCCGGTTCCGGCTTGACGTCGACTTATGGGACACCCTGTATATGTATACATAATTATTATGCTTACCTATCAGCCTCGTCTAATACAAGATATTGCACTTTCTTCAAACTGAACGTGTCACAGCCGCTAATGTGGTCAGCCAGCCGACCAGGCATGGCCACGACTATATGTGGACGTCGCGCTAGTTTCAGGGACTCTTCGAGTTGATCTGTACCTCCCGTCACAATGCATACCCGAAGCTTGAGTGGCTGGCCGAGTATGAGAAACTGGTCTGCAATCTTAGAATACGGAATAGCTTGAATGTTTTGTAATACATATAACACTATCTTATATATAAAAATCAAAGCCACTTTTCGTTGTCATTCCATAACTCCGTAACGGGTGGACCGATTTCGCTAATTCTTCTTTTGTTGTGCCCACTAATGACAGCAGAAGGTTCTTATGAAAGAAAAAAATGACATCCACTGCTGGGCACAGGCCACCCTAGATATTCGTATTAATAGTTAAGACAGGATAACGTCTGTCGAGTCCACTAGTAATATTATAAAGCTGATGAGTTTGTTTGTCTGAACGCGTAATCTCAGGAACTACTGGTTCGAATTGAAAAAAAATATTTTTGTGTTGAATAGATAATTTATCGAGGAAGGCTATATAACATCATTGATATTATCCTCAAATTCCCACAGGAACGAAAAAATGCGAGTAACACCGCGCGGTACTGCTAGTATAACACTATAATGATAATATTGCAAGAGCTGTCGAGCCTACATTGTATGTATGGTAAAAGTATAATAGCTATTAACCCACTTGTTCCCGAGTTAATGTTGTAAGCTAGAATATAATGAAAATTAGTTTATGTGCAATAAAAAGTCCACAAATACGAAAAAATCAATTTAAAAAATTCTTGCATATCAGGAAAAGCTGGAAAATGGTGTGTCGTTAATGACACGGTAGGCATATGGGCCACAGTTTAATAGGAATTTACATACAATTTTATTTATACCAGTGTGTCGTAAACGACACGGTAGGGACAGGTGGGTTGAATTTAAAATATAAAAAAACCTCCGGTTTTAAATTTTCGTATCGTGCCCTTTCATTGGATACCCCACTTGAACATATTTGTATTTTAAACTCGACTTATTGTCCCAACTTTCAACCCCCATAACTTTTGAAAAAAAATATATTTCATTTTCATTTAATAAACAGATCTTAAATATACGTGTCGTGCTCTTTCATTTGATACCCCACTTGGATATATTTACTAAAGTTAAATTTTTCAGTAACATCTTTATTAATTCGAGAGTTATGATTCCACAGACAGACAACCTTCTTATGCGTCAAGGGTTAAAAAAATTTAACGATTTAATTTTGAATGTAATATTAAAATGCATTGAGTATCATAAATGTTAGTCATGACAGCATGTACCTACATACTAATGTTGCAACGTATAGTGATTTGGCCGGATACCGGATGCACAATATCCGGCCGTTGCCGGAGCCGGATGGCGGGATTTCGGCCACCGGATACACGGCCCCGTAGGTATGATTCTGATAGGCACGAACAGACTTGCTGGCGGCAGCGGGGACGGTGGGGGCGGGTTATAGCTACGATCGGCGTTCAGTTGCGCATTACAAGACATGACTCTTTCGCGAAACGTTCTTACTTTTTACGCAAGTTCATATAATTTCTCTTACGCTTTAAATGGCTTTGCTAAAGCAAAAATCACCCATATGGAAGTTTTTTGATGTGTGCAGTGAAGACAAGAAATATGCGGTGTGTGTTTTATGTCACGGAAAAATATCAAGAGGCGGCGAGGGAAAGAAGGCGGGTACCTCAGCCATGAAAAACCACGTTAAGGCGCGACACCCCGAGGAATTACGTGAAATTGAAGGCACAAAATCTTCATCAACCAATGCCCCTCTGTCTAGTGGCGTTGCTAAGCTTCCACAAAAAAGTGAAATGAAGCAGATGACTCTCTCTGATACTTTTGAAAACAATTTGCTTTGGGACATCAATGACCCAAAAGCAAAAGAATACCACTATATAATTGGCGAGATGATTGCTCTGGATAATGAGCCTTTGCCTACTGGCAACGTAGGATTCACGCGACTAATGGCTAAAGCGGTTCCACGCTACAAGATTCCAATCCATACCTACATGTCGCAAAAGATAATTCCTGACATTTACGAGAGAATGCGTCGGAACATCGAAACAAGTATTTTCGAGGCTAGTGCGATATCCATAACTTCTGATATGTGGACTTGTACGCACAATAAATCAAGCTTCCTGAGTTTTACCGCTCATTGGATTTCGGATGATTTCAGTCCGAAACAGGCAGTGCTCGCTATGAAACCTTTCGAAGGATCTCATACTCGAGAAAATATTGCCAAAGAGCTGAATGACATAGCAAGTCGTTGGAATATTCCTGATTCAAAAATACACTTGTTAGTTCACGACAGTGGAGCTAATATGGTGAAAGGTGTCCGAGATTTCGAGTATGATACTGCCGGGTGTTTTATTCACACCATTCAGCTTGCAGTGAATGAGTCTCTGAAATCCCAGTCAGAGTTAATTGAAGCTTTGACAGTAGCACGACGTATTGTAACTCATTTCCGTCACACTGGTTCTGCCAAACTCAGAGTAATACAGAAAAAACTTCATTTGCCAGAGCGTGAACTTGTCCAGGATGTCACTACGCGTTGGAATTCCACGTACTACATGCTAGAAAGGTTGTTGGAACAGAAACAAGCTATTTCTTTATATATTTCAGACCAGGCCACAATAAAAAACTTGGGTTCCAACCAGTGGGAGTTGATGGAACAGACCATTAACTTACTAAAGCCTTTTGAGGAGGTCACAAAAATTGTCAGTTCCGGGCTTTCTTGCATTTCAAATGTAATACCGCACATGGCCGCTTTGTTGAGATACTTGGACAAAGAGGAAATCAAGAGAAACATGTCAAAAGTACAAAGAGTAAGAGCTACTTTGAGGGCTGAATTAGAGAAAAGATTTTTATTTCAAGGTGACATCAACTATTTAGTACCGACTCTGCTAGATCCCCGATATAAAATGAGCTACTTTAGTACCTTGCAAGGAGAAGAGGCACGTCAAAAACTTTTGTTGGATGGTTTGAGACAGTTGTGTGATGAACCTTCCAGTATTGGCCGGGAAGATAGTCCGCCGTCACCGAAAAGAATGAGGATAAATAGTGTCGACACTCATGCTACATTTTGGAACTGTTTTAACGAGCTAGGAAATGACAGTGACTCTAAGATGACGTCAGGTAAAAATACAATTGCTAGCGAACTTGACTTATATCTGAAATCTATCAGATGTGACCGCAATATTGACATATTCAAATGGTGGTTGCAGAATTCTAAACAGTACCCACTTCTGACAAAGTTCGCAAGAAAATATTTATCAGCCCCATGCAGTAGTGTATACAGTGAAAGACTTTTTTCTGAAGCTGGACTGGTGTATGAAGAAAAGCGCAATCGCTTGATGCATAAAACAGAGAAGATTGTTTTTATTCAGCATAATCTGCCACTTCT
The DNA here is from genome assembly GCA_012932125.1 of Conopomorpha cramerella. Taxonomy (NCBI): domain Eukaryota; kingdom Metazoa; phylum Arthropoda; class Insecta; order Lepidoptera; family Gracillariidae; genus Conopomorpha; species Conopomorpha cramerella. Next base: position 7,931 of record SJJU01007250.1, read on the forward strand.
AAATTTCAATTATTAAGAGTTTTTGTATCATTTGAATTTTGATACTTTCACTATGATAAGGAGTTTTTAAGTACCCAGTAGTTCCTATTATTTTAGTTAAGATTAAATATTGTCTGATTAAATATGTTTTTTAAATAAACAGTTTCAAATTTTGATCACTAGTTTTGCTAGACGCACATCAACTGGATTGTGAAAAATCTGCGAGATAAGCCAGATACCGGATATCCATTGTAACTCTACTACATACAACAAGAAACAGCCTTAACCTCTGACATGCAAGATGGTCTATGTTTTGCTCTGTAATCACTACTGTTATAAAACAATAATAATAATAAATATTTTACAACAATACACACATTGCCTTCAGCCCATCTTCAGTAGCAAGCACTACTGTTATGAAAGTCAGACAAGATATATGTACATATACATCTTTTTTTTTTTCAATACATACATATATAAATAAAAGACCCAGACACATCCAACAAGTACATGAAAGCTCATCACACAAATACTGTAGTGGGAATCAAACCCACAACCCTAAGGAATAGAGGCAGAAATGCTGACCGTTATAACAATGGGCCCATCAATTACATGTAATATTATTATAAACTAGCGTAGGTACACCTAAATTTCAGAATACTCACTTGGTAAGCCAATTCGTGTGTTGGAGTGAGGACCAGAGCAAATATACCATAAGGATCTTCAGCAAGTTTCTGTAGGATGGGCAGAGCAAACGCAAACGTTTTCCCGGAACCAGTTTTCGCAGCGCCTATGCAGTCGTGGCCCGCAAGAATACGGGGTATGCAACCTTTTTGCACAGGAGTTGGTGTTCTAACTCCTGAAAATGGGTACAAGTAGCGTTATTTCGGACGCTATGAAATTAAGGAATAGGTTGGGACAGTGAAGAATTATATTTACCTAAAGAAAATAACTGCTTGATAAGCCAAGGTTTTACACCAAGTTCCGAGAACTCTTTCCCTTCGTTTTCGTTCATTTCTATTCGTAGGAATAGGAATAATAAGCTAAACTTTTATGAACAACAACAAAAAACACGTGAGGGAACGTGTTTACACAAAAATGTCAATATTGATACTGTCATTATTGCTGTCAGTTGTAGTAATATTAAGACTGAGAATGAACGTACAATGAAAATTAATCAGCTGTCATTGATGTCAAAGACCTTTCTCAATCTGTTCTTTGTTTCTTTCATTCATTCGCGTTTCAACTGCGGTCCTTGTTTGCCGGCCGTTCTCATAAAAATATATTTTTACGAATTAAATTTCTATTTTTCGAGTGTAGCTTACACGTAAAAGTAAGCTTAGTGGTCGGCAGAAAGTGTGGACTCAGTCGTTACCAAAACTGGTGAAAAATGTAAGTGTGATCAGCAGTGAAATAATTATGCATTTGTGCCTCGGATATCGGTATCCACTGCACGATACCTACCTATGTCATTGGAGTGAATATTTCAGTGAAATTGTTGACTTCTCGATACCTTTGTGTACCTATGTACTTTTATATAAATAGAGAGCGATATACCGACGTACGTTCGGTGCATTTCCGTGTCATGTTTTGTAAACAGTCTCTTTGTGGGGATCCAAGGCCAATATTTATGTTAGCTATTTACGTTACCTACTTTACTATGGCCACTGCCCACGCCGCACTGCACTGCCCGGTACAATGTTGCATCCGATTCCTAACTAACTGTATATATTAGTAGGTATATGCGTCCGCACGGCGTACGTACTATACGGAAAATTGCTTCCCAATTTGTCTAGTACAATTACATTAGCTGGCCAACTATCTGCTTACCTATACAATGTCAGTATTAGAAATCTAAATAATAAGGTTATGTGTGTTATATTAATACTTTAGGTATAACAACATTGTATTAGACAATGCTAGGTATAATGACATATTGTCATTGTCTTGATTGCTCCATGATCAAAGTTCAACATTTATTGCCCTGTTTTTAGTATAAGTATGTTAATAATATGCAAACAGGTCTAAAAAAGTAACACCTACTTAGTTACTATCTATCATTAAGATAGATGTATGTATAGGATGGGTTTATACAAATAGGAATTTGACACTTTCTCTCTGGCACCCTGGATTAGTTTTTAAGTGAATTAAAAAAAGATGTCTTTCTCAACTCAAGTGTATACATTATATAGAGTTACTTACTGTGATTCTTTTTTTATTTATTTATTGTAAACTCACATTTAACTATACTAACTATAAAAACCCAAAATAAAACAACCAAACTTAATAAAATCAACGGAAATAAAATTTTATTTTTTAAAAGTTTGTGCTTATAATGAGAAAACATGCTCTAATTTAAAAAAAAAATATGACATCAATCGTACAAATTATTAAAAAAACATTGTTGTTTTATCCGCTTTCTAAAAAGGTATCATTATCAATATTTTTGTCACTATGTATGATTAATAACTAATAAAAAATCTCATATAATGTCAACATTTTGTCTCTCACCCTGTTATTATGTGTCAGTAGCGATGAAATAATTGTTTTTTTTTTAAAAAACTTCTTTTGGTGGGATTAGCGGGGAAAAGTAAAAATAAGAGTAACTGCCAAATTAAGGGTAAGAATTGTTATGTTTATCTCAATGTGTGGTCACTATTAATGATTTTACTAGGCAGTAGCAATGAGTTAAAATGCGTTTAAATTGAAGATAGTGGCATTATATATTGATAATTATAGCTTTTAGAAAGCTGATAAAACAACAATGTTTCTTTTGTAATTTGAACGATTGATGTCATATATTTTTTTAAGTAGACCATGTGTTTTCTTATAATAAGCACTAAAAATATTTTATTTTAATATTTTATTAAGTTTGGTTGTTTTATTTTGGGGTTTTATAGTAAGTACATAAAGTTAAACGTGAGTTTACAATAAATAAAGAATCACAGTAAATAACTCATAGTTTTTATTTTACAAACTTTTTCATGCAAGATTCTGGGAATTTCTAGAAAATATTTAAAAAAGTCAATATCTCAAGAACCATCAATTTCCGACGATACATACGGAGGTTTATTTTATTGCATTTTAACTCCTCTATCACCCCATACCAGGAATACATCTAGTTACAAGTAACCCTGTATATCTCAGACCAAACACATCTAGACTTGTAAGCCATGTACCACCTTCAGTCTATCCCTTTCCCACCGAAATGCACTACTAACTTTACAGTTTGGCTTCAGAATTACTCTGCTACACAGTATTGGACAGAAGTAAGAGAAATCTTACTCTTTCACTCCTTTATGTCGTCCATTGTTTTTTATTTTTTCATGTGGACTCTGGCTTTGGCCCATTTGCCATTAGTCAAATATAAACTCTATGTGTATAATAATATTGTAAAAAGTTGCAGTCTATTAATAAAGTCATCAATCGCCAAAGTTGTGTCAAAATCTCATTAAAATGTGAGTGTTGACCATCACATTTCAATGCTGCATGGAAATAACATATTGATCAAATATTCCTCTCCTTTACTTCTCACTCTCACTACATTATTTTTCATCACCAACACATTATTACACTAATTCCATCACATTAACACAATAATTGCAGTGAAAAATGAATTCTGAAAATACGAAATAAAGAAGCCATTTGCATCTCATCGCTTCCCACGCAAAAACCTTGTCTTGCGTTATTCTAAACATCCGTTTTGGATTGCAAGTATAGTTCTTTTTGGTCTGAGGTATATATGCTTTTTTTATGTTTGTTGCTTCCGTCATTTATAAACCAATTTTAATGATTTAATTATTTTTTTTTGGAAAGAAGATATTTTAATCATGGCAAACCCAATAAACTGAGAACTAAAAAATTTTGTTGGTTCTTTTTCCTTTAAAATTACAATCTCATGATATTCAAATGTATTTTACCATTTCAATACCACTGGATGCTTGTATATAATTTTATTTCCAAACAAATTCCATCCCATGTTGTGTATATATACATATTACATATGTATATGTATGGTATGTTTTTCATTTCTTGAGGAGTTAGGACAGAGGTAGGCATATGCCTGGCCATGGAACATAGAAACGGGCTAACAAGAAAAATATATATGTGTGGTCTTGGCAAAAACTTTATTTTATCATGGTTTGATAAATACAATAAATCTTTTAAAACAAATGGTATGTTTTTAGGAGTCACTAGGATAGTGACTGTTTTGTGAAATTACCGTTCATCGCAAAAGACGTCATCGCATAATATCTATATTGGTCATGTTCTTGATCGTAGAAAGATGTACAACATCTACATAAGCTAAGATACTACACCATATAATGGCAACAAGAGCGTCTGTGGTCCAGTTGGTCGGATACTGGACTTGTGACCGGGAGGTCCCGGGTTCGAGTCCGGCTACTGGACGTGTACCAATGGGACTCTTTTTCAGAGCCTATGTACGCAACGCAACGCTCGTACCGTGAAGGACAACATCGTGATGAAACCCGCACACCACAAGGTGTGTGAACCCTATAACGGCGATGGGCTCACCCCCTGTCACGTTGTGTTAAATACACTTGGTGAACC
>SJJU01007251.1:0-24335 GCA_012932125.1 Conopomorpha cramerella
ACAAAAACTATTGAACTGAACCTATTTAAACGAAACTACTTTCGAGCAAAATTCCTACGGGAGCTGGAAAATCTGCGAAAATCGCGGTAAATATCCAGTAGGAAATAAAGAAAATACCTGAAGTAGAAAATCTGTGCTGCAAACTGCAAATGATAAGTATCACGTATTCAATTGAATAAGTAGTACACACTATATACATATAATGTGATCTACTGGTTTTACAAGTCATTTAATCTCGACTAGGTAGTCAAACGCTACCTAGTTTAGAAGCGTGTGAGTATTCGACCACAAGTTTGTAATCTAACATAATTTTAAAGAAAAAAAATCCGATTTCAACCAGTAGTAGTGGCCAGTCTCGAAGTTCTCGATTTATCAGGTCTGTCATCATTCAGTCAGGGTTGAATGATGACAGACCTCCTAATAATGGGACCACCATCTATGAAATATTTTCTTTCAACAACAAAAAAAAAACAAAATCGGTTCATAAACGACAACGTTATAGGCTAATTGAGAAAGAATCCTTTTTTGAAGTCCCTTTGAAGAAGGAAGTGGTGAGTTCGATTCTGAAGATTTTTTTCTACTTCTGTACCTAACTGGCTGTATACAAAACTTCCATGACATGACTATAAAATTCCGAAATATCTCCTATATATTGATAAACCTTTATTAAAATATAATTTGTACGGAAAAAAACTTCACGGTTGAAACCGTGGCGAGTCCACTAGTATATCGTGTAACAACCTACATTTACGGTCATCGCTGACGTTAGCGTATGTTTTATACTGTCTTTGTTTTCAAAAAGCCACATATTCATAAAAAAAATATGCTTACACGAGAATCGATGTAAACCGACGCCATACACGTAAGTATTAAAAATGCGATGTCCCAATTACATGTCCGTTACCATGAGCGTTCAGTAAGCTGTGCTGTGCTCTGAAACCTGGTTCTTAACCTAAGGGGTTGCAAAACAACAATACGATTACGTCCATCAATAGCAGCTCGCAGTTCTAGGTTCTGATAGGTCTTACGTCACAAAACTAATGAAATATACAAGAAAGTAATAGTCGTTTTCTTATTGTTCTTAGCCCATTAGAGGAAAAAAATATAGGTGTTTGTATAACAGTAATGACTTAAAAAGGAGCTCATGATGTCAATGGGATACTAATCCGTGCTGACCCGCTAGACACTGACCTGACACTTTTTTTTAAAAGAAATGCGCACTGATATTATATTACAACATTACAAGGTCATACGGTGTGAAATTCGTCGAGCAAACAACGAAGGTAAGCTAAATGCTTATCTTTGGTTAATTTCACGCCGTTTTACCTGATATAGCCTTATAATATAATGACTTGATGTTGTCAATATGTAAATATTCAATTACAAAGTTGTTTCAGGACTGCCACAGTATGATGGCCTAAGACTCTAAGAGAGCGTAAACGAAATAAGTTACTTTCAGATATCTGACGTGAGAAACTTACTGTTTTAATGTGTACTAGTACTGTAATATCCAGCACTTATTATAATGAAATTATACTTTGTAACTAATAGCATGAATTTCAAAGTAAAGGTGAAGTATTTGGATATACAAGTAGTGAAACCGGAAAGATTAAGAGCCACTTTTATAAAATAAGCAAAGCAAATTTAAATAGCACCGATATCGTGATAAACTCTATAACTGTGGGCCAGAAGTAAAGATCGTTTGGTTAGTAAACTTGTTTTACACAGCATAATATTTGCAGCTGTACCGATTTAATGAAGAAAAGTAGGTGAGAACGTGTACTTTCTAATTAATAAATGAAATCACATAAGTATGCCTATACAAGAACAGTTACTGTATTATTTTTATTTATTATAACAATAAATGCGCATAGAACGACAGTTACGTGTTAGCCGCCATCCGCTTTTAGGCTACCTACGCCGCGTTCTTTTGTCTACTGTAGGGGAAGATAAACGTGTGTTTTTTCATTTCAGAATGGCAAGCATTTGATCACAAACATTTTTTTGGCAGTGGATGACCAACAGCCGAGACCTACCACCAGTGTTTTGGTTTCACAGAACCGTCGTCGTTGTCCGCCGTGAAAAATACCCGAATATATGAAGGATTAAGTACTATAATATTCCCCTCTGGTAAACAGACATGGTACGCAGGCACATGGACCTTACTCGTTATCCAGTCATAGTTTGTAATACCATTTTACAAACATTCTAGTGCCTACCTTCAGCAGATAACATAATTAAATCGGAATGCAATGAGAGAATTTACAATTGCGCAATAGAAACGCAACAATGGTATACCTGCTTACGAACGTTCATAATAACGTTTTGGTCAGTGAAATTAAATGTAAAAAATATGTCGATTACAAGAAACTATTGTTAGTAGGTTCCGACTATTATTGATTCAAAGAAGATGAGGTATTGTTCGCTGTTAGTAGATAGGATAGAAAAGGCGGGCTAGCTGTCAAGCATGGTGTCGCACCACCGAGAATTAGCTACGAGGAGTTGGAGAGTGCTGGATAGAGATAAAAAATGTTGGTGAAAACAGAGCATTGCCAGAAACAACAAGAACAGCATGCTCGACTGCAAAAAAAAAGGCTTGGAATATAATATTAAAATACTTGACGATACGTGGTAAGGCCTTTAACCATCGATGTGTCAGACCGACATACCACCACGAATCAGTCGTACACAGCGTTTCCTTTTTTAAAAATCATCAATTCAGTAAGTGGCAAAAACGTACCTGTGAGTAATAATTAATGTATGACGACGACCATTTTTGGATTACCACCTGTCTTTTCTGAGGCGAAAAGTGAGAGGGAAGTCAGATACCTAGAAGATAAAATGTAAACGTCGATTCCTTAATTGGTACCTATAGGTAAATACCTTCTTACTTCTACCTACTGTAGACAGAATATAATGAAATACTTTTCAACGGAAATATTCGAAATCGTGTGCGGTTACCATGTTATTTGTGGCAGGATCAATAGAGATGATTTGTTTATTTATTATTATTACACAACAAGAATTACATTACAGGTTTCCCTAATGCGCAAAACTTATAAACTAAACATAAACTAACGAACTAAAACTTATACTTACTTAAATAATGATATCAAGCTATTACGAAATTGACAATTTTATTTTTAATTAGGGCTGTTATACATAAAACAACCAAGTAAAAAGCGACATACTTAATAATTAATCGGCTCAGGGCAACATTTCAAACTTGAATTTCAGAAGTTTCTCTTTATTTTTTGCTCTATTAAAAGTAGGTAATGTAGAGAGATCATAACTCAAGATTCTGATTGGAAAGCAAATTAGAACTTGTCCAATTTACCACATTTCATTTTAATAAAAACGTAGTTTAATTAGAATAATATGCATTTTTTTATAAAAAAATATCTGTCAATGCACCGATAGAAGGTCACACGTGTTTCGTGTCATATATTAACCAGAACCAGATCGATTAAACATTGCTGCTAGCAACACTTTTTGTATTATGCCACGTGATATCATCTGCATCTTTTCACCAGTTTGATACCTTTAGTTACATTATAAGAGATACTAATAGGTATGAAGGAGTCGTAGTGTTTTGTTCACCGTGAAAAAATAAATCTGGGGGCACGGCCGTGCCCCCACCAAGTCGAGCATAAGTATTTACATGGAAAATAATCATAGAAAATTCATCTAGCAGTTTCGGAACCATACATTAAAAGAAAGAAACAATCAACTTCCTTCATTGATATATTTATTTTGACATTCTATGTCATGTTTAAGTCGGTAGAAAACCAGAAAACATTCTGCTTTTCATGCATTACAACGTTCGCAAGAATTGATTCATCTCTATAAAATCTGACCACTTCAGACCCACAGGGAATTCTCCTTATAACAACAAAAAGAGATAGTTTCACTGTCGCTTTCTGTTCGTATCACTATATATCTATATATATAAAAGAAAGTCGTGTTAGTTACACTATTTATAACTCAAGAACGGCTGAACAGATTTGGTTGAAAATTGGTGGTGAGGTATCTTAGAACCGGGAGACAGACATAGGATACTTTTTACCCCGATCCTGTTGGTCGCTATATAGAGGGTGTTAGAGTTTGTATGAAGAACTGAAATTACGCGAATGAAATCGCGGGGCGTCCACTAGTCACTGATAAATTGACTTGATACCAAAATAAGCCTTTCGGTGACAGTAAACCAGACACAAAAGAAGTGTTAGGTACTGTTAACACCGCTGCCGCGCTGATCACTATCACCAAAAGTGTTGACACCAGAAGCGAGAAAATCGCCCTACTCTGGTGAGTTGTAAGTACAGTCAGACACTGACTCAACGACCTACTTAATATGTCCAAAATTTTTGCGCGATATAAATCATCAAGTATCAAACTGGATTAACTTGTTATAAAACAAATTTAAAAGGTACCAGGAGTATTTTGCCGAGTCAGTCCATCTCACGATTCCGAAGCATTATTTTATACTTCGTAATTGTGTGCCTCCAACATAAATCTAAGGCTGCTCTAGACGTCGAGGTACACATACATGCTAATTAACTGCAAATTCGCATAACGTGTGTTTGGTTATCACTTCTCTATTCACCCAACAGGTAAGGGAATCATGATGTGGTTATTTATTGCCGTACAGATAATGGCCGCAATTCAAAGCTCGGGCTCTTAACTTTATGTAGAAATAAGACTCATAATGGTTTTATCATGGATGACATTAGTACTATATTGCCATACCTGAAAAACAAATGGGACACGGGATGCACTAGCTATGAAACAATAAAAGAATCGTCAAAATCATCGAAACTTTCGTGAACAGTCGAAGATTCCGAGGAATTCAGATGAATTGAAAACCGAAAAGGTTTTCATAAGAACTATTCTTCCATGAGAATTAAAGATATTTTCTTGGCTTTGAACGGGAGAACTTTAAACGAGGTTTTTTTTTAAACACAGCGAACAAACGTTTGAGCACCATCCTACCTGATGTTAATTGCTATTACTCCAATTTAAGGCGCAAGTAACATTTTTTTTTCATATCAATCAAACAGAAACTACTAACTACTGGGCCTGATTGCACTCAGGGAAACCGGGATACACGCTATGGAGAAAAGAGGCAGCACAGGCGCCAAAAGAGCATTTTAGCCCTAGAATTAAAGTTTGAAATTCATGAGGCAAAGCGACAATATTTCATTTATGTAATAAATTACATACTTAAATGAAATATCATTATTAGTGTTAACAGCATTAAACACAAAATATTAACGAGTTCGCATTATTAACATAATCGTTAACATAAACATTCTCACACCTTAAACTTGTCAAACAGACACTAGTCAAACGTACGATATATCTACTTAACTAGACACTGTACAAGTATTACTAAACGTAGGTCAACTAAAAGACATTTCCTGGAAAACAAAGAATCAATTTACCTCTGTCCAGATTAGCGACCACAAGAAGTAACCGTAACACGATGAAATGAAATCCGCAAAACGTATCACATCTCACTCACACGGAACGAACCAAACGGAAACTGCACAAAACACTAAACCAAACATAGTCATAACAATACAAAACTAACAGCGCTATCGTCTCTGGCAAACATTTTTATCACATCGTCACGACTAGCCTTCAGCTGCACGTATCGTCGACTGGTAGAATGCACGCCTGAATTCATTATACTTTTTTAATTAAAAAAAAAACACTAAGGTTGCGAACCATGGCCATTTTCGCGGTGGAGGCGTGTGCGCACAATGGATCGTGGTAAGCCACTGCCGGTTCGAGCTTCTCCGAACAGTATTAGATATTGTAGGCCCTACTCCGTTTTGTCTCAGGCTGTTTTTTATTTTCTTTCAAAGAATACTGGTGTCATTAAACCGTAGCAAAAATAGGCAAGTAGGCTCACTATATTTATGTCACGTTCGGTACCCCATGGTGAGATAATAATTATGTGGGTAGGTACTAGGTATCAATGATTACTTTTGCCGAGCCATTAATGGAATCAAGACCTTGTGCCTAACCCATAAAAGGACAGGTGTTACAGATATCATCCAAAAAGCACACGTAGCAAAAATATTAATTAATAGAGTAGGTACTAGTTATGAAAATGTTTACTTGCTTACACATAGTTACCGACCTTAAAAAAATGCGCAATATGGAAATCTGAGTAAAGTTTAGCTACACAGATTTGCTCACGCAGTATGTTATCTATTCTATGGTAAGTGTACAAAATGACGTATTAGTATGCTTTGCCTTATCATATTCACGCTTGATGATATGTAATCTGCATACCAACCTATACAAAATAAAACAATGTCATTCACGCATCAATTCAAATGACAATAGGGAATATATCGATTTTATACAATTAAAATGAAAGCATTTAGATGTGTTATACATTATCACTGAGCCAAAGAAGATTTAATTTGTCAGGCGACAGCTGACAAATAATAATTTATTTAAATAAATCAATTGGAACTCTATTGACATAAAAAGCATAGACTTAAAAAGAAGAAAATGTATTTAGCCAAGAACTACTAATCAAATACTTGACGACAGTTGCTTTTACGCATTGTCACTTCACAATGAAGCTTAACTGTAAAAAAAGTATAAAGACCATGCTGGCAACTACGTATCTGGAGAAATGAGTAGTTTAAAAAAAATGTTGTCTATGATCAGATAAGTGAAAGTGGATGACCAGAGATTCGTCAGGATTGGTGTAGGTGGAGGTAAGTTTGTGTAAACTCTCTCTCTCTCCGTGGGAGACAAAACTTTGAGACAATTGGGAAGTTATAAAATATGAGTATCAAATTACCTCAATCGGTTTATGTCTAAGGCCGTATATTGGAACGATAATCTGTATTGAAGTGTCACTGGGGCACAGTTTGTCTGTTTAAACAGAAACATGAGGACGGAACAAACTTTAGAAGAGATCTAAAGGTTAAGGAGTTTCATATTACGGGACTTCGTATCAGCCATTCCGCGGTTTACGGTTAATATTTTTTACTGTCGTAGCTAAAGATGAAATATTGCGTTGCCAATATCATTTGTTTTAGCAACACTACAGATGTATCCACCCACCTATGACCTGCACTCAGTTTACTTACACAATATTACTAGTAAGACTACTAAGACGTATTTTAAAACACTTGAATATTGGTATGACCTTATTTAGCATCACTTACAAAATAAAATAAATCCTACAAAATAAACGTACGTAGATTGATTGACATTTGAAAGACGAAACAAGTCTTTCAAAAGTTCTTAAAAGTAAGTTGGAAGCTTTGTATTACTACCGATCAGTATTATTAATTCTAGAGAAAGTTTAAAAATGACTCGAAAGTAACATTATTTATTTTGCGTGGTCGTGCAATCACTTACCTGTTTAAAATTAAATGGCAGCTAATGTCGACATTAAAGTAACTATCTAAATGCATTTTTAGGAAAAAAAAAGTATGTACATCCTTTAGTTTAACGTCAATACAACAAATATGCATTTATTCAGTTAGGCCTATTTTTTCTTTCTCATTTTCTAATTTGTTAAGCTCCTATAAGTTTACGACAAAGACTTTTGTCAAGAATAACACACCTTTCATGTGTTAAATACTCCGTGTAAAAGAACTGCGAGCAATCATATGGTCTTTTGTTGAGTCCAACAACCTATCTAAGTCCATTGTACAGGGTCCTTTTACACGCAGTATTGTCAGAGTGACACCACGACCCCACCACACTGGACTGCAAGTCTATTAAGTAATGCAGTTTTTTTACAACGTTAAGTTCAAACAACAGACTCAATATATTTTAGCAGTTACTTGACAGACTTCTCTTGTAATTTGCTATAGTCGGCGTCACGTAAGAAGCACATTCTGACAGGTCGATTGATGTCAATACGCATGTGCCTAGACTGATAGTGTTATACAATATTAGAAAGATTCGATTTATTTTTTAATCAATTTGTGAGTGATGTTTTGGTACCATCAATTGGTACTATAATGATAGTCGTCATAAACGTTTTATGAGCAACAGGCAATGCATTCAAGGTTTCGACAAGATGAAACCTATTTGTTAGCCATTCATAATACGTGCTGTAGAGCTTATTATATTTATTTTACATGTAACTGCATAATCGAAACGTTGTTACTTGGATTCATGAACAAAACAAATCACAACTATGTTAATTGATGACAACAAGCTAAGAAGCAATAGGACGTCCAACGCTGAGAATGTCATCGCCATACATTTGGCGGTTGTCAGTCACATTCATTCTAAAAAAAATTCATGGATTTATCAATGTCTCAGAATTTGCTTCTTAGATATTGCCTACTATAACTTAGTGAATTTACCTAACTACCTACCTCAGCGGTGATGCTAAGCATAAATTGCCGACGAGAACCTGAAACTTTTTTAGATAATTCGATAGCAACGGACAGCAAAAGATCGGCATTTAGAAAAAGTGAAAAACACACACATTTTGTGGTTGAACTTGAATTAATATAGTTAATAGTAAAAACATGCGTGTCTTGGGAACGATCATTTTGAAAAAGATCAAACATTTGAAATTAATTGATTATGACTATTATCCATCCGCAAACAATAAAATTTCCTTCATCCTGTTCATTTCTTTTGTTCAAATCTGGAATCAATTACATATGGTTAAAATTCAGTGACCAAGGAAACATCTCTTTGGGAACAATACCCAGTTCCTGTTTACTAATTATATTCAAACAACGATTACTTGATTTGGAATAGTCATTGAGCCAAATTTGAATTAGTCATCGTAGGCCAAGTTCAAACGTCAACAATAAAGTTTTCATCCCACTCATAATTAGGGCGTTAGCGAAGGATGTTGACGAAGGTGACTTCCGTTTTTGAAATACTGCGGGGTAAAGAAAATCATGCATAACAAAGCTTACCAGGATATTTAATTTTAAATTACTGAATTTTCTGTTTTTATAGGTTTCAAATTACGGATGTCTGTAAATTGAATTAGTTGTATTAGATGTATTGTCAGTATTATTTATTATGAACACATTATAACAAGATATACGCGAAAACGGATTATGTAGAAACATTTATTAAGCATCTGTCCAAATTTTACAATGCGATGGAGATACTCAGCCAATCGCCGTTATACAGTACCTTTTCACATAATAATAATATGCAAACTAGTTTCCAAAAAAGGAACCCATTGGTACATATCACGCAAAAACCATACCAATCCATAATCGTGGTATTGAATTAAATGAGTTATCAATAACAGTTAACCCAGAACCGGCCGAGTGTGACAGGTTCACATTCCCATGACATTCGCAGCAGGGTTAACACATTTCCCAAGCCCGCACAATGTCTTGCGTTGTGAGCATGATCGTCTAAGCACTGAATGTCTGAATAGAAAATGAATAGCAATTTGTGAACACAAATGCTTTTGTAAAGAAATATTGCAATTAAGCTGGAGAGAGGAGAAATCACTTCTGGGGCGAAATATTGAGTGATTTAATCACTCGCTGAGTACTCGAACAATAAGTTACAAGTACAATCTCATGCGAGTGCTTTGCTTTTGAGATGACTTTAAAAAAGAACGGACGAGGTTCTCAATTGGGCGGTATTTTGTTTTAAGTTACTATTTTAATATTTATTTCTATTTTAACACTTATCTACAATTTTAACACATACCTGTAAATATTTTTTTTTGTCTAAACCTATATTTTGTTATTATTTACTTTTATATCGCAATGGGCCTACCTGTAATGATGTTAAACCGTGTGTAAATAAATTTAAAAAAAAAGTTTGTTACCTCAAAACTTTTTACTGAGTGAACCGATTTGCATGATTATGTTTTTGATTACGTTTGGCCCCCATTTGAATTTGATTCAGTTCCGACAATGGCATCGATGAGAATACCACAATCTGTCAAATGTTGGTTGAAGTCAGTATTTCTATGGAGATTTTAATTACGAATGTATTCTTGTAAGTGTAAGCCTTATTGTTCATAGTGGCAAGGATATGTAGGACGGCTACAACCCCATCAGTCTTCCTTCGCGTCCGGCCTAACCTTGGAGCTACCGTCAGTCATCGTCATGAAAAGATGCCAAGGCAGCACATATACAAAGTAACTGAGAAAAAACAGTGAGAAAGTCTGTGTGTACTGAAAGTTGTGTAAACCATACGGCGACTAGAGGCTCACCACTTAGCACGATTTCCCCTAACGTAATATGTGGGTACTTATAAATGGTCGCCATTTCTCCCTTACCCTTGTCCCCTCACAAATATAGTACATATATTATGTACTAACCCCCATACCAATAAACGCGTTATCACTTATACAACGGTTATTACAGGTCTACTTGAACTGGTTATTCCGTATTTGACATACAACTGACAAGTTAAGAGCTTTCGAAATAACCCGTCCTAGAGAAAACTTACACGTACTGCACATTTCCGCAGCTCCCAAAAATGGTTCGAGATAAAAAACGAACTGAATTCAATAGGTTGGTCTGTCTGTCTGTTCAAACTGGTCAAGTATCATATTCGTACTAACTTGACGCGTAAGAAAAGGAAAGACGTGTCTAGTTTTTTTTATCGTATTGCGAATAGTATGCATTCGGTTTTGTTACCCACACAACAGACTTGTACCTAATATAGTGGCCGGGCAAAAATGTACACCTACACAACACTTATGCAGATGGATTACACTGATTTGCCATTGTGATAACGTTTGAGCAATTACGCTTATCCGCTTTCAATGACAGAATCGCGTATTATGTAGAGACCTATGTGCTTTCTCGTTTTGTATCAAATATACGACATTTCATTTATGCACAAAGTACTATCTACTAGATCTGAATACTGAACATTTCATATTAGAGTTTTAACTTTCTAACAACTATACAAATACAATCGCTAGGATGATATATTAAGTACATGAATCAATGTTTTAAAAGTAAATAAAATTATGGTCCAACGCAAATGTTTAATATTATGGTATATGGTATAAAATCATATAGTAAAATGTCCATAAAACAACTCCATAAATTATGTAGAACAGTCACTACAGGAAACATAAGAACTGTAATGATTGTGCAAGCCTGAACGTCTGTATAAAGGTAAATAGTAATGATACCTATGTCGAGAGATATACATAAAACACTGTAATTACTACAGATTATATGTTACGTTACGTATATATGTATGTATAGATTATTGCAGATTGTGTATTGCACAATTGCAGCACCCGGTAACTATGATATATGGTGAAACAATGATACCAAATAATTGAAAAATTCGAAATCACGCTAAATATCTACCTACAAACATATTTACTTGCGTTCGCGTGGTGTATGATTTTTAAAGGCTGTATCTAATAAGAAATATACGTAATTACTTACGCTCTAAAGTTTAAGGATCAAACACAAACAAGTTTCTATATTACTCATTGTTCCGTGAGGTACTTACTGCTGGTACTGAATGATATAATTCTACAACACTATTGATGTATAAGGTTATACTTAACACGGATTTCGCTGCTGCGTGGTGCGGCACTTGTACCATGAAATCTTTCAGTAATATTGTTCTCGCTGTGTGACAGGGATAGCCCTAGACAAGTTGTATAGCACTGTCACTATCACACCGCTTAAAGAATAATAACAAAGCGTCATGGTACAGGGCCTGGTATATTTCCATGGGAGCATCACCTCTTGATGTACATTTGGCCAAGAATCTGGTCTACCACCGTAGGGTAAAGTATGGCACGACCTAACCACGTGAAGACAAACAAAATTAACACTACCGCATATAAACAAACAATGGTCTAATAACATTATCAGGCTAAACAAAAATCGACTAAGGCTTGTAGTCGGTATAACAACCGGCCACTCGCTATTAAATAAACATCTTTTTAATTTAGGACTTACAGACAGCCCACTGTGCAGAGCATGCATGGAGGCAGAGGAGACAGCGGAATACATCTTACTGGAGTGCCAGATTGTGGAAAAATACAGGGCGACTCAACTAGAACACCGACGATCCCTGCAGAGATCATCAAGGACACGAAGGGTTTGTTACGGTTCCTCGAGGAGCTGGGGTGGGCTGGATGGAGTAGCGCCACCCAAATCACGCACAATAGGCGCACTGGACGTCGAGTTGCGGTAACGCCCCGTATCATCTACATCTCTACCACCGTAGGGTTAAATCTCAAATGAATGTCCTCGGACATTAAGGTAATTTTTTTACCGGTCATAATATAACAACTCTACCTTATTGATGTTTGACTACACAGGAAGTGTGTTCACTGGTAAACCATAGTGTGACAATCATTTCACCTCGGTAGTGCTGCATTCTGTGTATGCACGCCCCTTGTTTCCAACAACGTCGTTGGAGAAAAAGTGTTCACTACTAACAATGTAATCTTCGGTTTCCAGCGCGTCACAGTGGCAAGAGGGACGTGGCGCTATTATGTACGCGCCAGAAATGTCGTGTCACACTTGGGTGGAATCACAGCTTAAGACAGCTCTACATCAACCATGATTTCGCGTTTGACAAGCGAATACAATTGATTGCAGTAGTTACCATTATTTCCGCAATCTCTAGCCATGGAATCCGTATCGAAGTAAATATTTTCCTATCACCAGTGAAGTAAAGTATAGGGCGAAACAAAAAGAGCTTAAGTTAGATGTTTGGAATTTGCTACCACTTTTGGATATGAAAAATATACCATAATACAAATCTTTTCAATGATATGACATAAGTAAGTGAATTTCTTCAACATGAAATACCATGTATGTGTTCTGCAGTTTATCATTAAAAATTGATGTTGGCTTTAAACTTCCTATAATGGAAGTGTAACTAACTCTCATTGGTATAACACGCAGGGACAAAACAGTTAACTTGGAAGACACAGCGTTACGGGTCGCCTTTTTTAACCGCTGTCATATTGCCTATTCATGTAATGTCTAGTATACAATAAGGTGTTCATTCATTCATATTCAAAATTGTTCGTTAAGTTCTGTAAAGAAGTGTCGCTCTAAAGGACAATAGCCAGGAGTGGTAGCGAACCAGTGCCCACGTACACAATACATGCATCCACTCAATTATATGCTATTGTCTAAACATGTCACCTTGACTAGACCTAATACCTCTCACTGAGTCTTGTTACTCCATCGCCCTAGACAACCTATAATCTTCAATGAGGTAACAATCGTAAATACTCTTTACTTGCTGAGTATAAAAATATATCATAACTCGTGAAGGTTAAAGGAAAAAAAATGTAAATTAGCTTCTTTCTGCTTTGTGATAAGTGTGTTTGTTGGTTTAATACAACTGCTATCAAACAATATTACATAAGTATTTGAGCAAGAATAAGACAACTGTTACGTAATTAAATATTATTTATCATTAATAAAACCCAGTAAATAACATTGTTTATTCTAGGTAGATACCTAAAATTTGATTATTTTCATAATGATTAATGATATACAAGTAATCTAGGTTATTTAATGAATCTTAATAAAACCAGCCTTAATTAACACAGATACTTTGATAACGGAACGAAAACTTGATTGTGATCGAACTCGAAGCTTTTCGCCAAAGGTACCATCATATGTAATTATACAATTACCTCCAAAACGAAACAACAATCGAAATCCACGAATCCATCTTGCTCAAGGACCAAAAGCATGACAAAATGCAATTTTAAAAAAAGCCATCAACAGTTAAAAGAACTTGTACAAAATTTCACAACCTCTTGGAACTAGAACAATACTGAAAATACGTTTTCTTTGATCCTTGAGCCAGACAGGAACCAGTGTCCCATTGCTCGTGGGTGGTTAACCTTGCTCAGCCACGTAGAAAGTCCCAGGGCGAGAAGACAAAGGCCTCCACTCCTTAAGCTCGACAATTGCATCACCTGCAATTCTAATGAACACGTTTTTTGCTTTGAGTGCGAAGCTGATTTGATTAACACTGGCGTTGTCGCGTCGATGGCCGTTCGTGCATCTATTATGCAAACAAATAAATGGAGCAAACACTTCAGGTCAGTTGTCTTAAAGTAAATCGTGAAGTTTAGTGGGTTGTGTAAGGACACGTTGGACAGATTGTTTATTAGAGAGTTTATTTACGCTAAGGTAATGATCGATTATCGTTTTTTTTTTTCTTGTTGATTGATTGCAGAGGCCGTGACAAGATTTAAATAGTATACACATACTACTAGGATATCTCACGTCTATAATCTCGAGTGGCTTAACAGTCCGTCAAGGTCATTTTGGCCCGTGACTGCTGAATACTCATATTTTCTATGTTTTACACTACGTTTTCTCTACACTATTGTATTTCTCCCATTTTTAGTTTATTTTCTGATAATATTATACTATCCAACAAAACAAGATGTAAATTGCGGGCCCAACTATTTACCCAAAATATCCTTGTGGCGCTATAGAACTTTGAAGGCGTGTTGACATCGAGTAAGTAACCGTAAAAATTAGAGCTCAGGGGCAAAATATAATGGTGCTAAGTGACCACCTTAACATATAAAATGTATTTTTGTAAAAAGAGCCTGAGGTTGCTTACTTTGCCATAGGTACATTGGTAAGAAAACGAATGGATAATTTAATTATTCTTGTTTCATATCCTACAATTTTACTAAGTGAAAATCTGTTTTAATTGATTACGTAGTTGTGGTCTACCCGCATGTTTAAGTATTTTGCGGTTCAAATTCTACGTAACTGTCCATTGAATACCCATTAGAATAAAAAAAAATGATTAGACTAGGTAAGTTTTGCGGTCATTGCTATTTTTTTAACACCACACACTGGCTAATAGTAAATAGTTATCTTCCATTTTTTGTATGTGGCAATGGCTGGATAATAGTCAGCTAATCCGTTGTTATTTCGTCTAGGATACTTTCTCTGGATGCAATAGTCAACACAATAGTGCATTTTAGACCCGGGGACCAAGTCTACTACACTCTCTTAATTACAGCACCGATGCGTCAAACGTTATGCACCGTTGTTTCACTAAGGAACAAAGTAAAAAAACGGTAACGAAACGAGCAATGTACCTACATCGTTTGCCCCTGCTATACCAGATCGATGCAACTATACTACCTCTATATACTATTGCTGTCACTATATCGATATAGAGATCCAGAAGTATTATGCATATTCATCTTAGTGACTCATCATCTGTCCATACCTGTAGGTACCATGTATTGTAACGAATTAGCACTTTAATAACTTTCATTCAATATTAATTAAAATCGTAGTTTAAACAGGCGCGAAATTAACCAAAGCTCTGTAGAAACGTCGAGCATATAACGAAGATAAGCTATGCTTATCTAATCCAAATACCCGCTTAGAAATTAGGAATAATTTTCAGCAAGGATGTCAATGTTTTAATATCTGGTAATAGGCAATTCCCTTATTTGGACCATAGGTAAAAAATGTTTTAATCAAATCAAGGTTCGTCAATTAGTCCACTTTATAAGAGGGACCAATTACTAATATAATAAACATCAGCTAGTTAATACATGGTCATAATTTGTCAATTAAAATATTTTTAAATCATTTAAACTATTAAATCTTAAAAGGCAATGGACGTAATTAACTATACCATATAATTTGACTTGAGCTAAACAACATTTAAATACCCGTTGCAAACATACTTATCTCGTAGTTCAATGTTATTTTATGATAATATCTTACTAAGAAGATTATACATCTCAATGATATAATATACCTAGTCGATGCATGTACATACATTCACTTATGTCCGTAATCCCCAAAAAAGGGGGTGGACAGAGCCTTAGTGATTACAATGACCCTTCAACCATATTTAGCCTGATATAAAATTTCACGGGCCAGTGGGTTCGACTTCGACGGCTGTCAGGTACTTGGTATTTTAAGTACATATTGGATGTGTCTGGGTGTTTTATTTAGGTATAAGTATGTATTTGAAAAAAAAAATGTATTTAAGTATATTTCGTTACCTGAATTCCATACCACGCTTTAGCTATTTAACATGGGATGAAGGCAATGTGTGTGTTTTTGTAAAAAAAATCTACCGTCGTATTCATAAAAAGTTAAAACGTTGACTAACTAGTTGACGTGTATCAACTTAGATTAGTTTGTACGTGTTTGGCGTATATTTGATCAGGTTATGAGACCTTTACTAACAGTGCACTAGAGTTGTTCTAACTTTATTAATACGAGGGTTATTATTTATTTATGTACACACATCAAAAGTGTCTAGGGATCAAGAACATTTTTAGCTCTAAAAAAATCTAATTTATTTAAATCAAATCTAAACTTCTGGATTAGTCTCCTACCTAACTCCACATGCCTGTATCAATGACTAATCACCACATTTTGAATAAATTATGAATGAATTCAGTTTTCGTAAAATATATTCTTGATTGCAAACTTCTAAAATGTACTGATCCCTAGACACTTTTGATGTGTGTATAATAAGAAGAGATATCTGCATGGCCCTATTTACCCCCCGGGTATGCTAGAACCTAAGTAAGTAATAATAAGGAAGTATGTAATGTCAATATTTTGCTTTCAGTTACAAGTTGCTATAGGTAAACAATCTACTGTGGATAAAGAAGCCGACATCGATAGGGGCAGTGACTATTTACCGTAAAAAACCCAAGTATTGATATGCATGACAGTATTATGATTAATTAAGATAAATATCACGATTCTATAATACTACACTTGGAAAAATATTGTTTACAAACAGCCTCACGGGCTCTCTATTATAGCTCATAGCCTGAATAAACCTAAATCTCTAGATTCCACAGTCGGCTCCTACGACGCGCCAAGAAGGAAAGCAGCTGATGTATTATTTTTATTCATTTATTTATTATCATTAAACTTATATCACTCTCTATTATAGCTCATAGCCTGAATAAACCTAAATCTCTAGATTCCACAGTCGGCTCCTACGACGCGCCAAGAAGGAAAGCAGCTGATGTATTATTTTTATTCATTTATTTATTATCATTAAACTTATATCATTACAGGCTTAGCCTAATTCGATAAAGTTTGTTATCCAAATAACACAGTAACAAAAAGAAAAAAAAACAAAGTATTCCATTATCCTAAATTTGATTATAACAAGAGTTAATTTACATTACTATTCCACGTGGGTTACTTTTTAATTTAATGTTATGTCACTAGGTACATAAAAAATTTGTTTCTTTAATTTACATATTATATTCACATCCCTGATTAGCATGGGATAAGGGTGTAGCCGATGTAGGTATTTTTAATTCCTGTATCGAAATACTAAATTCTGAGTTATTTGTTTATTTATTACAAGTACACTTTCACGTCTTCACAGCAATAATCCTATTACGATAGAAATATAATATACATTACTAGTGGACTCGACAGACGTTGTCCTGTCTTAATTATTGATCTGATGAAATCATAAAATTAGTATAACCTCCAGGGTGGGCTGTACCCAGCAGTAGATGTCACGAAATCTAAACTATCCTATCTCTCAAGTAGGACGAAATTACATATAAATGCCAACTTTTGTGAATATCGGTAGCGTTGGTGAAGAGTTCATTGGAAACAAACATCATGACACTGTATTTAGATAGGTTTGAACATAATTAGGCTACTCATTTCCCATTAGGCGAACCTGTTATGTAATGTTCGTTAGTGTGTGTAAATAAATAAAAATTAATGCCTTAGACCTATCAATACATAGTATAAATGTCGCCCCCCGCTGTCTGGCCTTATGTATGCTTCGATCTTTAAAACTACACAACGGATTTCGATACGGTTTTCTTTAATAGGTAGTTCTCGAGGAAGCTTTATATTGTCATCATCAACAGCCAAAAAACGTCCACTGCTGGACGAGGGCCTTCCCCAATGATTCCCGTCATTTCGGGTGCAATGTCAATAATCGCCACGCTTGGCAGGCAGTTTGGCGATCGCAGTGTGTTGTGGTTTAACTCACAGAGAGCGCTGCTGCCCGTGCTCTGGAGAGCTCCTAGGTTTATAATATAAAACATACATATTACATATAATAAATAGCAGGGATTAATACTGTTAATAAATTATAGACAACATTGTAAACAACATTTGCCGGGTAAGCTAGTTATTAATAATAATATAAGACAAATCAGCGAAATATCACCAATGGTGGTATAAATATCGACTAGTCATACCGCATTGGCTTTCCGAAGCAAACGAAGTTGGAAGTGTGAATTTTAATTGAAGGATATAACGGAATAACCGGTTAACGGGTAGAGACTTAATAATTTTGTCAAACAGTAATAAACATCTAGTCTAGGAAACGTCTGATATGGAATCGATGTAAATACAAATGATTATCGTCCCACTCAAATAGGAGTGTGTTATTTCAAAAACGTAAGTACCTACTTACGACGTGACTTACAGAAATTAGTCATTCATTTGTTAGTTGTACGAATTAAGTAATGCCTTTTTGCAAAAGTTACCTACTTAGCAGTTACCGTGAAAAATATAAATAACTGTGACATTTCGTGGTATCCTGTCCTATGATCAAAAGTCGTTAAAATCAAAAAGTAGGTCTTAATAACGGAAGAGTTGCCGATCGGCGAACCTTTCCATACGTTTAGCCAACACCGGTGTATATGCGAGTCGGTGTGACTATATGGTTGTGTATTAAGCATGCAGCGCGAGTATCAGACCAACCCGGTCTTAGGAGGACGTTGCACCCGCTCAGTGGACTCCTTCGCCGCTATAGGTCCTTCATTTCTCAACATCAGATACTGTCTAATATAAAACGAAAGTGTTTATTTCATTTGAAGCATCATTCGGGTTTCTAGGTGCACGACAATGAATAACATCAGACAGATTAATACACTAGTAATCCGCTTTGCGTTCACTATTTGACCTTTTCAAGATTATCTGTTATACGGAGATGTAACAGCTTTTTGCTGTTGATTTCTTGTGAGTGCATCTATTTACTCTATGTGAGATTACACAAGCGACTTCTTTAATATAAAACTCGAACACCAATTATGCGAACCAGTTCAAAATAACGTCCAATTAATGTTATCATTAAAGTGAATTTGATTGACATAAAAAACTGTGATCGACGTTTGATTGAGAATAATGGATAGGAATACGTTGAAACGCTTGTAAACAGATCTTTAACAACCAGCCACGAATAAAATACACTTCTTATGTCAAAATGCTCTTCAGATAAGTGCCTACTTAAATGAATCCAAAAATAAACCACTGGGACAGAGAGGAATAAAAAGTGGTTCTCTTGTAACAACTCGTTTTCTTCCCTCAAAGGAATGTGAAGAACAAAACGCATCATAACCAGGTATAAGCAAATACGATTCTAAGAACAAGACGTAATAACTTACCGTTGCAAATCACCGATGAGACATTAGGACTTCGACCACTAAATGACCACACCATACACAAACAAACGGAAATCCCACAGGTTATTCACACGTTTTATCCTGAAGAGGTGATTCTCTCTCGTGTACTAAAACAAAATAAGATAATGTAACTGGCACACAATAAACCACTTATGAATATATCCTTTTTGAAGTTTGAAAAGAGAATGTGGAGTTCGTATTTCAAACTTTATTCGTTCGTTCGATCGTCTCGTCGGACCGGTTGGGTCGCGCACTACCTGCCCGAAGCCCGTCACCTATACGACTGCTGTCTATAGTACTAAGTTGAGTGTGCGAGTGTTGTACAAGTGTGCGTTTGTATGAGTGCCGGGCGGTTAGTCTTGGCGTAGGCTTGAAGCTCTTTACAAAACATCGTCTGAAGAAATTATTCTACCTGCATCAAAACATATCTCTTTCAAAGAGATATCTTTCTAATTTATGAGATTAATATGATAAATATAATGGTACAATAATGATTATTCATATCTTAATATCCAAAAAATGTAGAGAAAATTTAAAAATAATATGATTTTCAAAGGTAATTTTTAGACAAAAGAGCTACACAATAACTTATGTATGTCCAGACTTGAATATCACGAGATGAAACACGACATTATAAATGACATCTATAAAGACATTTTAAATATTCTAAAAAGTAGGTATTATTTTGACGATTTCAATCGACACTGACAATGACAACTATCCGTAAAAAAACAAATTACCGATATCACAATAACACCTTATTAATACACTAATACTTTTGACTAAAATTTTAAAAAATATTACAAGACATATATATGACACATATTGGGCATATGGAGAGAATGGATGAAAGTCGATTGACGAAAGAGATTTATATGGGTGATGTAATGGGCCGGGTGAGTAGATGTCTCCTCAGAAGGACATATACAGACCAGATTGGTGATGTCCTGGCCGAAGGTGGCGTGAAAAGTACTCGAAACCGGAGGTCATGTATGAAAAGATGTTTGAATGTAGATGAAGCGAAAGGGGTATGTCAGGATCGTGACAAATGGAGATCTGTAGTCTCTGCCTATCCCAGAGGGGACTACAGATCGCCTCTCTGTTACATTGTTTGCCTACAGTTGATCAGATTCTGAAATCCAAACCCACTGAGACAATTTACAAAGTGAATTTCCCAAGGCAAATAATTGCTTTAAAAATACTCAATGACAACTGAGCAAATTGCTACCTACGCGACATAGGACACGCAATGTGAGTGGATACGAACTGAGTAAATTAAGCTGTGTCAATGTAACAGGCTACAATTTATGTGGAAAGAAGCATTTCAAATGAAATATTAAGGACTTTTAAACTACACACATCACAAGTGTCTAGGGATCAAGAACATTTTTAGCTCTAAAAAAATCTAATTTATTTTACTCAAATCTACCTAATTAATATCTTCTGGATTGGTCTCCTACTGTATCAATGGCTTATCACCACATTTTGAATAAATTATGAATGAATTCAGTTCGTACATTCTTGATTGCAATCTTTTATCCCTATACTTGATCCCTAGACACTTTTGATGTCTGTAGGTTCGTAGGAAAGAATTTAAGTGTTCCAAATTCCCTTAGTCACAGAATCACGCGTGAGGGGTGGACCGATTTCGATAATTCTTTATTTGTTTGACAATTTAAGAAGGTTCATGAAAGGAATTCCGAATTACCTTGGTCACAGCATTAAGCCTGAACGGCTGGACCGACTTCGGTAATATTTTTATTATTTGATAACGTCTGGAGAAGGTTCTTAATTTTTTTGCGGGAAATGATACTTATTCGAATCAATATTCATAGATAAGTGCGGGTAACATCTGCCGGGTTCGTTAGTGCGTTTGTGAAAACATTAGTAGTCATTATTTCAGAGTCCTTAGTGCATCGTTAATTACTCATACAATTAACGCATTGATTTCTTCAACGGAGCGGATATAAACTCGGTATCTCTGATAAATGTCACGTAAGCACAGTACAATATTAACTAGTTTAATCTTGACAGTATAATAATAAAGAGCAGTACTATAAAGATTACACTAGCAAAGGTTACAGATTCTGGACCTAACAAAAGTCGCAATGGGGAATTTTCAGTGCCCATGTTTCTCTTAGTTATGACAGATAGCGCAAGCAAATGACTAACTTCAAGCAGTCAGTATTGAAGGTGACAGTTAATTTCTTTATCGTTTGTTTACATGTTACAAAGGAGTCTGAAGTTTGAATAACTTGCCCAATTATTAAAAAACTGTACTAAAACGCAACTGACAGAAGTCCCCCTCGACACCTACTAGCGACATCTCGATAAGCAATTTGTGCAGTTTGAAAATTCCCCATTGTCGGGAGAGAATACAGGAGACCAAGACTGTTTTAATCGTTTTAAAATATGTAGAACAACGATTTTGTCGAAACACAGTACACACTGCTGCTTTTGTTTACTTCGACTCACATTTTACTTTAACAGAAACTGCAGTGTACTGAATTTGTACAGAATAGAGTCTATTAATTGCAATAGTGTGACAATGGTATGTCAATGACACGATAACGTTTTAGGTCCATTGCTCGCACTGATGTATGAATATTTATCAGAATTTTACAACAAGCAGCGATGAACTTTAAACTTCAGCATTGATATGCTAGTGCAGTAGAAGACCATTGTGCAAGAACTGAACTGACAGACAAGTTCCTGGACTGGTTTCTGGATAGAAGTAAAATTAAAATAGAATTTATTTACTTTAAATACATTATCTGCGTCTGCGGTCCAGTTGGTCGAATTCTTGACTTGTAATCGGGAGGTCCCGGTTCCGAGTCCGGCTACTGGACGTGTGCCAATGGGACTCTTTTTCAGAGCCTATGTACGCAACGCTCGTACGGTGAAGGACAACATCGTGATGAAACCCGCACACCACAAGGTGTGTGAACCCTATAACGGCGATGGGCCCACCCCCTGTCACGTTGGGTTAAATACGCTTGGTGAACCGTGGGTATTTGCTTTAGCAAGTGCCTCTGCCTACCCCGCTTTGGGATTAAAGACGTGAAGTGTAAATACATTATAATTTATTAAATTGTTACACTGGCCCCACCCCCGCGGTGTTATTCGCAGTTTATTCCGTTAAATCTCGTTCCTTTGAGAAATCGAGAATAGCCTCTGTGATATTCCGATGATTGTATGGTGTTAGTACAAAGGTAAAATAACTAAGTAGTCCAAATCGGTGCAATACCATAAACACTTGTGAATAGAACACCACAGACGGTTAACTTTTTTTAATGGGCTCTGGCTACCCTTCCAGGAACGAAGACTTCAGATAAGGTGGTCGAATTAACAGATTTCTTATTATACAGACTTATTAATCGGCAAATGTACTGCAAACATTCCTAGATGCAATCTGACTCTAGTAAGTCATTTAATTACAGGTGTACGTATTATGTATGTTAAATAAAACGTACATGGGTGTGGAATGTCAACTCGCCGTATTGTAAAGTACCGATCATCGTCTAATGATGGTGTCGAACCAGCATACTTTGACCTATAATACGGCTAAAGAATACTAAAATTTCGCATTCCACTTACGGCCGTGTTTGATTTAGTTCATATCTCCCTTCTTCTGGGATAAGTCCAGTGGAACGAGTAGGTATCTACTCTAAGTTATGCCTTTTTTTTTAAACAAACAGGGGGTGAGCCCATCGCCGTTATAGGGTTCACACACCTTGTGGTGTGCGGGTTTCATCACGATGTTTCACCGTACGAGCGTTGCGTTGCGTACATAGGCTCTGAAAAAGAGTCCCATTGGTACACGTTCAGTAGCCGGACTCGACCCGCGACCTCCCGGTTACAAGTCAAGTATCCAACCAACTGGACTACAGACTCCTACTCCATATAGATGCCTTGTTTTTTCTGCCAGAGATTCCGTATTCGTCAGACCCGCACCGACTAAATTAGCGTTTCCTACAAAGGCTCTGAGATACCCATTGGTACTAGCCAAAGTGGCGCATGATGGCTGGCAGAAGCTGGATACGAGAAACCGAAAACAGATCACACTGGCGTCCAATTGGAGAAGCCATTGTCCAGCAGTGGACAAATATGAGCTAATGATGATGATGACTAGCCGTAGTATAGCCGGAATCGAACCCAAAATCTAAAGATTACAAGTTCAAGTGCCCTAGACATCTAGGCTTGTCGCTATTTTGTAATATCGTACCACAACATAGAAAGAAGACTTGTTTCATCATTATTCTGATCTATAATCGATTAGATAACACGTAGTATGGAGAATTCCCTAGTTGAGTGAAGTTGCTTGGTAAAGACGCTGCTTACTCTACATATTAATGGTTTGTCGGCGTGCGGTCCTTTACTTCTCCGGTGGTCAGTACTCGTAATATAGAAACGCTGACTATGGAGGTGTTGCTTGAGGATGCATTTCCATACAAAAACGATAAATCTGAATTTTGTATGGAAACACACATTTTCTTCTAAAAATGTTTTTCAAACTCGAAACAGAAGTGACATTTTTTTCTGTTTGAAAGTAAATGTGGTTTATCGCTAATATGCTGACCCAATAAGATACATTTTCTTAAAGCTCTTATAACAAGTAACATTTATATGTTTAGGATCTCCGCTAGAAATGTTGTATTAATCCACATAGCTCCCAGCACATGCTGAATCAGACACCATTTGAATTTATCACGTTCAAAACTGCAATTTATCGACGTGTTACCTACCTGTTATTCACTGTGTTTGTGTTTTTTTCTTCTTGTATAATATGTACGTGTCATAAGTAGGTAAATAAATAAATGTAGAGTAAGCAAAACAATGCCTCTAATGAGCATTTCACGTATCTAGGTGTGCCCACTTATATACTAGCTGACCCGAAAAACGTTGTTTTGCCAATATAGATACATTATTAACATACATTGTTATG
>SJJU01007252.1:0-20969 GCA_012932125.1 Conopomorpha cramerella
TAAATACGCTTGGTGATCCGTGGGTACTTGCTTTAGCAAGTGCCTCTGCCTACCCCTCTTTGGGATTAAAGGCGTGAAGTATATTTTTTTTTATTAATTGTACGAATTCCGTTAAGACGGTTTCTGAAATCGTCAATCTATTATAAATCAGAATTTAAAAGTTATCACAATAAGAAACCGAATGAAAACAATAGCAGTCGTTTATTCGTTAATTTTATTTTCTCTAATTAAATCTAAGGACGCCAAAAAGCAAAGTAATTATTAGGGTGCACATTATCGTCTAATTCGGCTCCAGTAAAAATACTTTTATGGAAGCTTTATTCGTATTTAATCGGTTTTAGCTGAAACTGCGTTGCAATTAGCACTTAAGTGTTGTGTTTTCCAAATCTGTTTATAGGACTTGATTAATTGCTCTCTACAGTCTGGTACCGCGTAGAGGGTTTTGTAATTTGGCAATTTACTTGAGTAGTACAGTATCGGTTACTGTTTATTCATAGTCTGGATAGGTACTATACAATTATTTAGGCAAGTGAAGAGTATTAGACTGGGTGGGTAATGGAATTATGCAACCAATATTCGTCCTTCAAATACATGTGATAAGACTCACATTATGTATGTGGGGATATAGCTAATCGTCGGAAATTATTCCCATAAGGGTGTTAAATGTAATGGGTTAGCTTATGCTGCGCCTTAGGTATGAATTAGGTACACTGAAAAAGCGTAAAGTGAAGGCACGGCGCGGACATTTTACCTGTTCAAAAATGTACGTAAGCGGCATTTTGTGAATTATACTAAAGCGACGCCACGGCGGCGCAGGCATTGCTTATTTCAAACATCAGGCCTTATGCTACTCAGCCAAGCAACGTTCACAAGGCAGACAATCGTTACAAACCCTTTGAAAGTCTGTTCGTGCATCCACGAAAACTTTTGACCCAATATCCCAACCTGACCTAATCGCAAAGTCGATCAAGATCCGGATGGACATTAGGGTTGCTCAAACATTGAGCCGACATCTACAGCAACTTTTCTTATTTCCGGCTTATAGCGAGGATGTCGCACATTGACACTATCTGCCTCCAATTTATTTTCATGGATCGTGTCATCTTCAGTGTAAATACTTTGTGTGACAACTGGGTACTGGCGGTATGTAAGGTAAAAAAAAATTAAAAGAAACATTTCATTTCGTAGAAAAAAAATATCATTAGGTATCCATAAAAGACTACCTACCTGTGTAGGTATAATCTGAATATACATATATAATATGGTATAATCGAATACACAAATGTCACCTTTGTACACACAAACATCACATGCGGCTGTGGAAGTCCCATAATCTCTTTTCGTTTGATGGAATTATAAACAGGAATAAATTAGCTGCCTATTTAGGAAACGTTGCCTCATTTTGAGTAATCGACTCGAAGACGGTATACGACTGGCGGTATTTGAACCGTGCCTAATCTGCTGTAATCTAAGTTTTGGGATTTCAGATTAAAAAAGTGGTAAGAAATTATACGAAAACCTGGCCATCCATCCAATAACGTTTTGTGCCCTATATTGCTTTATTTCCAAGATCGATTTCACCATAGCTCAACAGCTAACAGTTCTCTTCACTTAATCAAAATAAGCTTCGCAGTTTCAAATCGCTTTAAAAAATCGCTATTTTTTTCCAAAAGTACCTACCTACTTTAAAAATGGCGTACTATTTTAATGACAAATGGTTCCATCGATTTTCCATTAATACTGGTGCACGTGGCGAGCTCTGCTTGGACTAAAAGTTATGCCCAGTTTGAAAGTGCAGCGGTGGATTGAGTCGGGTTGATCGACGGCTTGCTATTAGTTGTACAGATTAGTTGCGATCAACAACCGCGACAGGAGTGTGAGAAAATGAACCTTATTCTAACGGAATTAGAGACAATAGACAAGCTAGGTTAATAATAAATTAATCTGCTGAAACTACTGTTCCGATATCAATGACGGTATTTTGTTAAAAGGCTTCAAGCTGTTTATACTTTAAGATATTTATACAATCACAGTATAATGTTACTGTGATTGCAGTCAAATTGACTTGATTATCGGCTGGAGCGATTTTAATAAAATTTGGCATGAAGTTTGCTGGATTAACACAGGCTATAATTTATGTCTGAATTCCCACATTTATGGAACAAATTGTTGGTAACACAGCTGTGTTGCATCTATTTGTTATAAAATAACATAAGCAGGTTGCTAGGCAACGGTAAGTGCTGACATCAATCAAGTGTCGGTGGTTTGTGAAAATAATTGAAATTACACCTATGAATTTATTATGTAAAAACATTAAATGAAGCTGTAGCTTAGTTCCAGTTTTCAATAAAGTAATTATGGATTTGGGTCCGACTATAAAACATGTGTAGGCACATTTTTAAAGCGTTTTCTAATGTTTATAGCAGTCTATCGATGTAGCAAAATATCTCCAAGAGATCTGCGTAACAGAACCCTATCACGGCGATGTATTCGTCACCTAATGTAAAACGTAGGCGTTTTCTAGCAAGTGCCTACACTTTATAGATTATTTAATAGATTTCAGTTTGTGTATATTAAGGGTCAGCTGTGCCGTTATTCAGTTATCTATGACTGTAAAAAAACTGTAGCTGCGTGCTATAATGTTTTTTCGTGATTTCGTTGTCAGAAAATTTTCTGCTCCATCAATGTTCTTGTTATAAAAATGATTGTGATGCTCTTTTTAAATGTTTGGGTTTCCTCCTAGGATGTCATTTTTTTTTATTATGATGTCCCAATGCTGGGCAAAAGCCTCCCAAATTAAACTTTTTGTGTAACCTTTAAACTAACATCTAACCCTATTGTTAAAGTCTAACCCCCTTACCAATAAACGCATTGTCAATTATACAACGGTTATTACAGGTCTACTTGAACTGGTTATTCCGTATTTGACATACAACTAACAAGTTAAGTTGAGCTTTGTGTATCTTCGAAATACCAATTCCGCGATTATTAGTAAAGCCCTAACAGTTTGTGTGTTTGGGCAACAATTTATAATCAAACATGTTAAAAACACAAACATTTTCTCTTTGGTTACTAATATGATGTTGCTGTTGGTATCATAACCATCCAATGATTTGCGTCATTTGGGGTGAAATTCCTATAATTGCCGCGCTTGGCAGGCGGGTTGACGATCGCAGTGGTGTTGTGGTTTAACTCACAGAGAGCGCTGGCCTGCCTGTTCTCTGGAGAGCTCCCTCGGTCGCCTCTGACGGGAGAAGTTGGACTGGGATGGTGACACATATATTCTATTCGCCGTCACCACACGGCACTGCTGCTGATATATTTAACATAATCATAATTGACGGACGTTGGATTTTTTTTTGTGATCAATAGTGGTACACAATATTTATAGACACTATTGTACCTTACGCAATACGGTGAAAGACAATTGCGATGACACCCGCTTACCACAGAGTCAGTGAACCCCCAACGACGAAAAGCTTACCCCCTATCACGTAGGGTTTAATAAGCTTGGTTAACCGTGGACTTAGGAAATGCCTCTGTACCCCGTTTAAGGATTAAAAGGCATAAAGTGTCTGTGTATGTGTGGTGCTATAATACTCGACGATAATATATTACGGCAGATCATCATCACCCTGTTCATGGAGCACTTGTACCCATCCCTCGAGGGTACAAAGTTCACAGCACGATCCTAAACTTTATCACATTCATCACTTTACACAAGGTCACGAGCCCCGAAGCGAAACCTATCTCAGATGTGTTGGAAAAAAAAAGCTCAACTTTTATTATACGAGCCATTGAACTAGACGATAACGTATGTTGGCGGGTTTTTCCAAACCAATACAATTTGATGTAGCTCTCATCAAGCCTGAAAAAGAAAAAGGTGCGATCACGTGATTCCAACCTTATCGGGGGTTTAGCGAGGAGATTCATTGGAAATTATTCTGATGTTTATGATCTTTTTTTGTTTCATTTCGACGACGTGAAACGTGACTTTGCGTGAATTATTTTCAGTGTTGATTTTATTTTGTTGAGACTGTGTAATATTTTTACTACTGACCTGAAACTATAAATTTTAATGCTATTGCTCAATATAAGACCAATTTTCTTGTTTTGGGACATTGAAATGAACGACATATGGAATCGGAATACGACATTCACCCCAAGTATCTTAAATCATCCAATCGAATCAATTTGACAACGCAAACAAAACATTTGATCAGAGCAGCTTTTGATTGGATGAATAACTACCACGGGTCAATCACGTCGCTGATTAACTTGTTTTGATTGCATTGTTTGATTGATAAGGCTTCTACAAACAGGGGGCTAAACTGGCCATGAACATTAAACATGTTTTCACACACCTCTTGTCGCTCAACGACACCCCCAAATTTCGGAAAGAGACCTTTAAAAAAAATTAACATAACTGACTAAGAACCCTGAAAGTATAAAAGCGCGGGTGAATAGGTATCTAATAAACAAGTTTGCTCGATCGTAGACCACATCGCTGATTAACATCAAGCAGGATATTGGTCAAACGCTTGTACATAGTGATAAAAAAATTTAGCACGTGTTTAAAAAAATACGCAGTGTGATTTTCTGTTTGGTCATGCTTAGTGCGATTTCGCTTGTTGCAAAGAATCGCGGAGTTAATCGAGATCCAATCGTTATTTGTCTTGTATTTTTTTTTCCTTGTAGAGCTTTCTTTAGTTGAATGATCTGGGAATAAATAAAAAAATATTACTGCTAATACGTCGAGTAACAGGTGTATGCATTTGCCAGGATAAAATTGTCCTTATAGTCATCTGCTCTAAGATTTACTTTTTAAGATTAAGTTACTGTCTACCCCAATGGGTTATATAAACGGGAGTTTATGTATGTTTGTGTTTCCCACAGTTCCAAGCGGCATTACTACAGCGATGGGTTTTGCCCCACTTCATGTGCCCGTTCTGTCCCTTCGTGCAAGCTCTCAGCGTGAACGTCAGTGTTTTCACGCTCACTGCAATTGCTGTGGACAGACATCGGGCTATCATCACGCCTTTGAGGTACGTTTCTTTCATTATAAATACACTAATAGCTATATAAGGTCCGATACTTGACTTGCAACCCGGAGGTCGCGGGTTCGAGTTCGAGTACTGGATGTGTACCAAAGGGACTATTTTTCAGAGCCTATGTATGAACGCAACGTTTGTACGGTGAAGGACAACATTGTGATGAAACCCGCACACCACAAAGTGTGTGAACCCTATAACGGCGATGGGCTCACTCCGTGTCACGTTGGATCAAATACGCTTGGCCTACCCCGCTTCTGGGATTAAAAGGCGTGAAGTGTTTTATACATATATATATATAAACAATTTCTTCCCATGCATGGCGATCCAAGTGACATCCGGGATACAAAAAAGATTACGAAAAAATATTACGAGCATCTTTGGCCTTGGTTCTGCAATCGGCAGGTTGTGGTTTCAACCTCCTGTACTAGGAGTGCACCAATGAGTATCTTACTTAAAGCCTATGATGTACGTGTTAAATACGCCAACGACGGGTAAAATAACCCTCAAGTACCACATTAAATGTGACAGGACTAATTCTTTACAAGAATAGTACAATGGGGCTTTTTGGACTAAACTTACAGTAAAAAGGATATAACTGGCAGTAAATCATTATTATTTTAGTAAATACTTAACTGTTTCACACCCATTAGAAACATTTTTGTTTTATAATTGTTAACTTTTATTTTTGAAATGGTTAATGGATAATTTGAGCGTGCTAGAGACAGATTCACAACAAGGACTTAATGTATTCGAAATCTATTAAGAATTGACATTTCAACATGTTTTCTTCTAAAATAAAACATGGAAAACATTTTAAGGTTGTTTAAATCTTTACTGCGATTATCGAAACTGAGAAAATATGATTTACCTGGAATCGAACCTTACCTCTGTGTAGTACCAAGTGATACCATGGTTCTCGTCGGTAAAGCCCTTTTAATACTGAGTATCGCTAAATATAGCGGAGGAGGATAACTCTCTACACTTTTTGATTATACTAATAATGCAGTCTTCCAGAAAATTCCAAGGCGAATCCAACGGTACCAAAAAGTCATTTTTGACTTCAGGAACTTTGCCCATCTCATTTTAACCCCTTCTAATTATACGGTTGAATTAAGAACCCTCCTCTTTTTTGAAGTCGGTAAGAAAAGGAAAGTCACGTTTTAGCCGGTTTGTTTTCCTCTTGCCTTGCAATTCAACTTGTACCTTGATCGAAGTTTCCTGTCTTTCACTGCCAAAGATTAGGTAGATTGAAAAAATGCTATTACTTGGGGTCGGGTTTGCGCAAAATGTCTTTTCATCTCATTGCCCTCACATTTTACATACTTACGCGAGTAATTTTGTTTTATTATTCGTCACACGTTATTAAAGGACCATGTCCTTCATCCTTTTGCCCACATTTACCTATAATACTCTTTCATGTTGTGAATCCCGGAGAGGGGTAAGCAGAGGCGCTTTCAAGGTTTCATTCCACGTCATACGAAATGCATTTAAACCGAATTATCCGGTTGAATCAGCTATATGTATATCTGACAGTGACTAAATATAGCAGATTGTGGAAAAAATATTTTTGGAACCATAGTAAAGGTACTGGTTATAAGTGCGTAGCCCATTGTTCAATAATTTTCGCCGATGGCATTTTACGCTGCGTATTGAGACAGTTGGTTTTTTTTTTTGTATAGGACGATAAACATGGTGAACAGTTACATTACAATACATGAAACATTATCAGCATTGATTTAAATTTTAGAGCACAATTTAAACCTGTAAAAATTATTGGTATTACACTGGTTGGTGCTTAAAAGCTTATGCAGTTGTGAACGGAATTTTGAAAGGAATAATGCTTCCATACATCTAATTGGTGTTTTATTGAAGCAGCGCTATTTCATCAATCAATAAAGTGTCTGTAGGTCCTAAAATGTTAAGACCAGCAATGATTTCATGGTCATCGCATCTCCATAGGATGTCATAATACTTATTATTTTGTTGCAGTGCACACACGTCAAAGAGGATGGCAAAAGCTGTCATTGTTGTGATTTGGATATTTGCTCTGTCGCTCGCGGCTCCAATGGCGATGTCGATGGAAGTAGTTATGGTGGATGCCCCGGATCCAGGTAGGTGTAGTAAACATCCACCAAAGTCCGAAACGTACTATAGGAAGATACCGACGTCAGTGCAAAGCCAAATAACTTCTGAATCTATACTGGCTACGTTTTGTATCTCTGCAAATGGACTTCAAATATTCAGGTCAGAGTAGCTGCCGTGACAATGTGACCTTTGTTTATGTATGTATGTTTAATACTATTGTTGACTGTAAACGAAAGAATACAGTTCCAGGCGTCAGCTCTGACGTCAGTAACTTCCCCGTGCCCAGGCTTTTAGTAACTAGTATTCATAACTAACATCAGCTACTAAGTATATTACGATTTTAATGCGCCAAGTACCAAATCTTAAATTGCAATAACATTCCAATTTTTTTTTAAGATTTCACCAAAATGATTTTCCCAGACTCGCGTCAGAATCATGAATTAATAAAACCTAAAAGAAGCAAAAAATAGGTAACTAAGTCTCTGAAATGTTTCACTGTAAGAAATCGGCAAAAAGGCAAAATAACTGCGGCTTGCATTCCCTCGTCGACGAGAAAATCGATGAGCACGAGCGATGGAATGTCGAAGTATTTTGCTGGCCATTTGGCCAATATTCTCTTGTCGTACCAGATGGAAAATACTTAAGTCAAGTCGAGGATGGGCTGACCAAAAACCATTACGTAGGTTTATACAATTTGTTAACACTTAGGGAATTCTTCGGTGATTTTTTGGACTAACTCGAATAAATATTTCTGTAATAGCTGATTCCAAACAAACCAATGGTAATCGTTCAGATCCATAAACGGTCGAGCAGTCCGAAAAAAA
Source organism: Conopomorpha cramerella (assembly GCA_012932125.1). Classification (NCBI taxonomy): domain Eukaryota; kingdom Metazoa; phylum Arthropoda; class Insecta; order Lepidoptera; family Gracillariidae; genus Conopomorpha; species Conopomorpha cramerella. The sequence continues at coordinate 7,964 of SJJU01007252.1, forward strand.
AGAAGGAATAAAGGAAGGAATACTTATGACAGAACGTGATTAATTACGTTCTTCCTATACTTTAACATTTACAAGTTTATCACCAAATCTTCATGCCCACAAGTGATTTTTTTACTAATAGTAGTCCTGTTTCTGATTGTCGTTTTTGTTTCAGCATCACTACTAATCTACAAAAAGCCATTCTGTCAGCCATCCGAATTCGGTGCCAACTCTCTCAAGATATACAGACTCGTACTATACGTGTTCCAGGTAAATAATAAATACAATACAATTAAACAATAATACAGGGTAGGCTGATTCTGAGCCTACCTTTCTGACTCTTTGATAAATATTGTATATGACGTTATAGGCAATGTGTATAATGCAGGCATTCTATAGAATGCCAGAAATGTATAGAATGCCGGAGTCATTCAGGCTATGTATGAAATGATATTCAATAGTTCGACTATTTTACACTTTACCTAGGAAATGTATAGAATGCCGCTTGAAGCGTAGGTATGTATGTAATCGATTTTTCATAATCGGTTTCACGTAAAAACAAACAACCAGTTCAAATAAACTGTTGGTAACATAAATATAGTTTGAAAGTAATTTTCTACGATATCAAAGCAAAGACATATTATTAAAAAGTTTTATTATACCTAAAGTTCAAAATCAACATTCAACAAAATACAACATCAACATAGTCTGAATAAATAGAAATTAAGAATCTTCAAATAACATAATTAAAATTTGATCTGTAGCCATTTTCCATTAAATAAACACACACTCGAACACGATCAATGATCACACTTAATAATTTAGTTTAGAACCTTCTAATGTTCAATGCATAAATTAATAAAATACACCATAACATCATAATAAAATACATCATCAACATAAAATAATTCTGCATAGAATAAAGGAGTGGTGCGTACTAACACACCAAACGTGTTGCAACTTGTTCACGGGGTAGTCCCGTGGTCGTTCATTATACACATTGCCTGATGCGCTTCTGGCATTTTATACAATACCTAGGCAATATATGAAATGAATCGTATTATATACATTGCCTGAACGTTTTTGGCAATGTATATAATGCCTAGGCATTCTATATTTTTACGGATTATACAGATTGCCTATAACATATATACGTAATTTTATGTAGTACATTATTAGATCATATTTTACGTCGAACAAAGATAATCTTAGATTACGGATTATACAGATTGCCTGTAACATATATACGTAATTTTATGTAGTACATTATTAGATCATATATTACGTCGAACAAAGATAATCTTAGAGAAATCATCGTTCGCAAGATTTACTGTAGTGCATTTTCAGTTTGTTTGGAGAGTAAACTTTAGATTTTCGTGCAGTAGCAATAATGTTGCAATAATTTTGGATTATTTTTAATATGTTAATAATATAAATAATAAGAGATAATACAAATGGGCCGTCTTGTAGTAATCGTACAAATTCATAATAAGGTTAAAATTTGTATTATTTGTTGGTTACAAAGGCATATTTTACAGTACGTAATTCCACTGTGCGTGATATCGTTTGCGTACACGCACATGGCGATGAAGCTGTGGGGCACGCGCGCGCCGGGCAACGCGCAGGAGATCCGGGATGCCCAACACATGAAGAATAAGAAAAGGGTAAGCAATTTTCCTTGCTAAATATTCAACTGCAAAACGATATTATCTATTCATACGTTATTTAGCGTGTTCCTCCATGGACTAGTCATGAGCATAAACTATGCTATATTAAGGTTAATGCAAAATTCCTAGTTTTCAATCAGAAAGTGGTTGGGTTAGGTTAGGTAAGAACATCTTAATTTGTTAATTGTATATTAAGCTGGCTCGGCTTGTTAAAATCAAAACCTAGTAAGTCAGTTTTACAATAAAATTGTTGTTGTTTGTTGTAAAATCCAGTTGTGCCATGGAGTTGGTTCAGGGGGAAGTACTGGTTGGTTATATTTTATGGCTCCGTGTTTTTTTCTTCTACCTGCAAGCGTTTTTTTTTTCCAGCTGTGTAGCAGACTAGCGCTGCAGGGTACGCATTATTATATTTCGTTTGTGTGGTGATTAGCGGGCCGATCCCTGAACCTAAGGCTAACCGTAGAGTATAGCCGTTTTACGGTTTTAATGGATGTAGAAATGACGAGCGGGTGTCAGACACACGACCACAGTAAAAGCATCAATCGCTAAATGGGTGTCATCTTGTTTACTCGGCGACAGTGGCGGTTTATAAACGGAAAATAATAAACTGTACATCAAAACTACTAAATTGCACACCTAAAAAGCCAAAGTTATCATCAGAATGGCAATTAGGTGTGCAAGTTAGTAATTTTGATGTACAGTTTATTATTTTAGTTAGGTTAGGTTAGACTTTTTTGATGCACGTTTAAATACTATCCTTTATAAACGCTCTTACAGCGCTACTTGGTAGTCGTTCAAAATTTCCAAAATAACGCAAATGAAAAACTACTCAGGCCTTTTCTTTTCCAACATATTAGGTAGTTATGTCACCGACCTGTGAAAATATTTCAAATTTTGCACAAGGATTTTCACATTATTCATATATGACAAGTCAGGAATAGTCGATTCGCATATACTCGGTGTTTCAATATTTTGATGATTTTGTTTAATCGTAGTATAATTGCTGCGATAGGAAATTTGAAATGTGGGTTATTGTTAATGATGGTTAATTAGCTAACTCTGCCTAATCCGTAACAGATAAACAGGCATAAATGTGTGCTTAACATGTGTATTCGTATGCAATAACCAGGGGCGGTACGTCCATAGAAGCAAAGAAGCTCTGCATACCCTGGCAAATTGACTAAAACAATAAGCGTAGTTAGGTATCTATAACACATTTAGTCGTCACGTAGGTACTGTAAATTAGGCAATTTATCAATAACAGACTTTCGGTTATTTAAAATGTGTATCGAAAACACAAATTCGCTCTAGACCAATCAAAACACTAATCTCTCATTAATCTATTCTTCCGCGTGTCAACGAAAACAAATTCGTGCAATGTTGCCTCATCGTTCCATCGATAGGTAACACAAATTTCGCCTCAACCAATCAAAACATAGTATTTAGCGCATCAACGAAAACAAATTCATGGGACGTTGCCGCTTCGTCGCATCGTCTAGCCCGGGGAAGCTGCTAGACCTCAAGCTTCTTATTTTTTTTCTTTCTCTGTATACATCCCTTTTACCTCGGTCTATCAGCGCGGAGCGTTACTATGAAAAATATGGAGAAACTTACGCCACAGCGTAAGCGCAGCTTCTTCCGCGTTTTTTCATACATTATTGGAATAATAAGGCCTAGAATGCTATGACAGTGCGTAAATATGTGCGACAGAGAAAGAGTGTGTATCAGCGAGCGAGAGAGGTGCCGGCCATGTTGACATATTGCAAGTATTGTTTATTTACAATGGAGTGCATTGTTTTAGGTTGTGTACGTTCATTCGCGCCTTTATTTCATAGAATAATTAAATTAGACAAAAATGGAGACTAAAGTGATGTGTATAAAAGTGTTTATTTACAAATGTGGGTCGATTCTCTGAACTAAATATGAGTGAAAAGTGCAGAGTCGCGGATGAATTTCGCCGGGATTGTTTTTATTTGAACTTGGAGCAAACACAAGGTATTATGAGGTAGTTTATTGTTTTTTTAGTGTATTTACTTAGTTAGGCAGACTAAGGTATTTAGTGCTTTGGGAGAGGAAGGCATCCACATTCCACAACGATCTGTTCAGTTCTGTTTCTGGCATACAGCGCCTGAATCAGCTGCTTAGCTAAATTTTGGGACGTAACGTAATTAGATATTAATTTTGCTAAACTAGTGTTTGATGTTGTGATCTTGTATTGAAATATTTTGTAGTCTGGCACAAAATTGGTACCTACTTAATGTTATTTTAGTGTCGTATGTACCTACTCATAGGAGACAGCTTACCCTGATGAAAATTTCACGGCCCGCCACTGGCAATAACCTACCTACTAACTAGGAAAATCTTTGTAGAGTAAAGCCAAATGTAATTATTACATTATTGTTTTAAAAGCCTAAAATGGTTTGTGTTTCTGTTCATGATCACTTACTACTAAGACCTTAACTGTACACAGATTCAAGCAATAATGTATTTAATTCCCTTATCTCATCTTGAGTGTCTGAGCCTAACATAAAATGAGGGGAACTTTATAGTTCTTATTTAATGGGGAATTTTCTTTGACGTTTTTCTGACAGGAGAACTGTCATTACTGTCAAACTTTGTTTGGAAAGTATGACAGTAATGACATTTCATCACCCGAGAATCTGTCAGAATAACGTCAAAGAATATTCCCCATTACATGGTGAAATTTGGGTATTTCCTTAGTAAGCACTTCAGTCTGCCTACCCCTCTTTGTAATTAAAGGCCATTAATTTTTTATCTATCACATCTTATCGAAAATAATCTCTGTAAAATTCAAGTCTTATAAAAGACTGCGCTAGAAATGGTACCGTTAGAATGTCTCTGAAATAACTAGCACAATAGAAAACCTGACACATGCAATGCTAATGCAATAACCTCGAGAGTTCTTTGTTCCCCTCGCAAACGCCACTTGGAGGTAATCTCTCTATGGACCGGGAAGTGGAGGTTTCATTATACTTATTTTGCCGTAAAGATTCTCGGCAGCTTCCTCGGATGTATGAACAACAATTTTCTGTAACAAAATGACTATGTTTATTTATACCTCTTGCCACGTATTTACTGTACCTATAAACAACAAGTTTGTCAAACAATTTAGCATTGTTGATTTAAATTCATTCGTACGAATAGGACTTTGGTTGAGTAACACTTAAACGTAATTGGTATTATGTTCAGTCAAGGATTACTTACCAAAGGTTTATATGCCACGTAAATAGAAACCGTTAATTAACAGCCGCTAAAGTAGCGGTTATTCTATTTTGCCTCCTTTGTTGCAATTAAATGTGAAGTTACGTAAACAAAATCAAAACAAATAGGAATTTTACCATCCATGTCGTTTATTTTTACACATGTACTGTCAGACGTTTCCCATTGTGATCAAAATGTTTGTTTTCATTTTTTTTATAATTTTGGCCTCCTGATCTACCCTTGGTATATACAGTGGAAAGTAAATAATTTGTGGTTAGCAGATTATTTGTGTTATCCATAGGTAATACCACCGTACCTACTAATAACACAAATTATATTTTTTTATTTATTTATTTTATGGTACATCGTGGAAGTTATACACTTAACTGTCTTTTGCATTGTTCTTTCTAAAAGCAAAACACTTGGCATAACATCTTGATAGGTGTTAGTAGTCAATGGATTAGATTAGCCGTAGAACCGATGACCGCTGGAGTAAACGAATACTTTAATATAAACGGCAGTGGCGTGCACACCATATAGGCAAAAAGACACTGCCTACCTTAGTATTTTGGCTACCCGACCTAATAATACTTTATATAGTTTTTGTTGTACTCACGACATAGGCTGACGGAGGTGGTGTGTTTTGTGGGTGAGTAGGAGTCTATATTTCGTAAAGACAAGTTATTATACATAGGTGTCAATCCTTGGGGATTACTGCCTACCCTGTCGTAAAAGCCAGTGCACGCCACCTGGTAAACGGAGTGTAGGACGCTCCCATACAAAACGGGCTGACGATTTGCGCAAGATGGCTGGCAGAAACTGGATGCGAGAAGCCGAAAACAAATCTCAGTGGCGTGCAATTGGAAAGGCCTATGTGTGGTCTAATATGAGCTGATTCTGCTGATGATGGTTCAGATTTGTATTAATGGGTACATGATTATGTAAATAATTCATAATTTATTAAAAGAAGCGTATTGTTAACCAGGTAATCAAGATGCTAGTCCTGGTCGTGGCTCTGTTCGCACTCTGCTGGCTGCCTCTCCAGAGCTACATGCTGCTGCAGTCATTCTTCCCTTCTATAAATGAGTAAGTAAAATCTAGGAGTATTACCCGAGAGCAATAATTCCGGGACATAATATGTACAATTTCAATAAACTATACAATACTAGACAACCATTTCTTTTTCGCTATTTTATTGTTCGAGCGGGATATTTAGATGTGTTGTGGGCACAAAATGATGTGTGGCCGGAATTTTTGCTTTCGAGTGTATATTTAAAAGTCAGTTTCTTGCTGGTACTTCAGGTTCACAAATGGCATTACGAATATTCTTGACCGAGAGCATATTTAGGTCTAAGCTGAAACTAAACGTCCAACAAGATCATATTACATAGATGTCATATAATATCAAAAGCTACAGTGTCCACCCAGTGTCTTATGGACTCCGCCGCCTTTGATATGACTCATATTCAATTACAGCAGTGGACAGGTATGGGCTGATGATGATTCATATTACAACTATTTTGATGCATGGTATTTTACATCAAGATTTAAGACACAAGCATGATTCTTTTATGTGTTTTTATTATTTGGAAAGGTACTGGGTGCGTACTTCCTCGACCAAATAGTAACACGTACCCAATCACTTTTTATGTCATTTTCAATATTTTCTTTATAATTAGGTTACATACTATAAGCTACTGAAGTCATCACATTTCAGGGTCTAAAGAAATAGTTCACTTAGGCTTAAAAAAGTATTTCCCGATCAGGGTCATCGCGATATAAAGTCTATATGATTTGATTTCGGATCATCCTGCACATATACTATGCATTGATTGGTTTGGATCGCAATCGATTTTTCGCTTTTGTCGATGGGATTTTGATTACAATCGTGTAAAGATCGTACCTGAAACCGTTTGTAGAAAGCGTTAGGGTGATATTCACAATCTTACATTGAAGAGAAATGTCTTTGAGGAAAATTTGCATGCCAAAAGATATTGAACCCAAAAACGGTGAAGGGATCGTCTTCTATCGTGTTGGGTTAAATACGATTTGTGTGATGTGAATATCTTACCAAGCAAATGTATGTATCCTTCCCTCTTAGAGATTAAGGCGTAGTATGACGATGACGTCTTAGCGAAAAGATTATTCTAGGGCTGAATGATTGTCCAATATGGCTTCACTTTTATTTAAATTTCAACACAAGTAACACAATATTCTCTATTCTCGAGTTTAGCCAATATTTTAACACTTGTGTTTAACATTTTTTAATTGAACGCGCACAGACATTATTACTCAATATTGTTCACCGGGCATATTGGCGCGAATATAATTAAAGACAAGCTCGAGCTTACCTTTGTTATTTTACTCGGCGTTTCGACGCAGTTGCATGCGTCGTGGTCACGAGTGGACTGCATAAGCTCGAGCTTGTCTTTGATATATACCCTATATACCCGGAGTACAATATTGGGTTATAATTAATGCGCGTTTCATTAAAAATGTTTCAACAGAAGTGTTAAAAATCGCTTCAACACAAGTGTTAAAAGTCACTCAGCCTACGATACCATACATCTTTCCTCAAGAAATCCTATGTCAAAAACGAAAAAAAAAACTAAGTGGCAATCGGTAAGTTTATATTAAGCCGTTTTTTTTTTGTTTTTCACACAGGATTTCTCGTGGATAGTTGTTTGGTATCATTGCATGGGGTCAATGACTTTCTCGAGCTTCGCTAGTGTTTATTTTAGTGTTGTATATTATTATATTAAGGCCGTGTGGTGACGGCGAATAGAATACATGTGTCACCACCTCAGCCTAAGTTTCCCCTCGTGGGTGTCGACTCAGAGAACTCTCCAGTGGACGGGGCAGCAGCGCTCTCTATTAGTTAAACCACAACACCACTGCGTTCGCCAACCCGCCTGCCAACGTGGCGATTATTGGCATTCAATCAATGGGGGAGACCCTCGTCCAGCAGTAGACGTCATGTGGCTGATGGTCATATATTATTCTCTGTACTGATTAACATAATAAACTACTTGATAACCGAAAGCAGCAATGTATTGTGCAACGTTACAACAAATATATCACTGATATTACATCTAAACACTGTTATCAGACAGATAGAAAATGTATAGCGAAATTGGGCTTCAAGTACTACCAAGTACTATTGAATATAGGTCATTTCATACTTGAATCATCTGATTCCAAACTAGGAAAGTTTGGACTAAGAACGCCATATACCTACTATATTATACCTATATTATTTGCTCATAGCTACACTATGAAGTGCGCTCAGTATGCATGTATAGACGCGTCTCGAAACATATTTTTTTACAGTCCTCGTTTCAGAGTAATTTATAATACTCGGCCAAGATGAAAATCTCCTTTTATTACCCGAAAAGAGGGAACTTATAAACTTCCCAATAAATGGAAAACATCTCTTGTTGAAGCAAACAGTGAGTGCTATTGGAGCGTGCTGTCTCATATAATCACTAGGCCCATTTAGACTTTTTTGTATATAGAAGAGAAATAACTTGTCAACAATCCGCCATTATTTTCTATGTAATCTAAAAGGAGACTGTCTAAGGAGAGCTGACTAACTGACAATCAACGCACAGCCAAAACGGCTAAACGTAGGAACCTAAAATTTCCGTAGGGAGCGTAGGTACCGTAGGGGTGCACTAAGAAAGGAATTCCCGAAATTCCCACGGGAACGGGATTTATAATGTACATGGGCAAAACAATGTTTGCCGGGTCCAACTAGTGTTCAATATAATTTACATGACGACACAAAAAAAATCCAGCATTTTTGGCGGTGTTCCCGTTCCCGTAGGAAATGCGGGATAAAATATAGCCTTTATGTTATTTCAATGTCAAAGCTACACACACACATATTATCGTATTTTTCATTGAGTTGAGTTGTGTAGTTTCTACGTGAAAGAGTAACATACAACCAAACTTTCGCGTTTATAATATTAATAGGATAGTCAATAAAGTGATACAAAAAATTAGGCCTTTACTATTTCAAGAGAGGTGGTTTATGCATATGGAGAGAATGGATGAAAGTCGATTGACAAAAGAGATTTATATGGGTGATGTAATGGGCCGGGTGAGTAGAGGTCGCCCCAGAAGGACATATAAAGACCAGATTGGTGATGTCCTGGCCGAAGGCGGCGTGAAAAGTACTCGAAACCGGAGGTCATGTATGAAAAGATGTATGAATGTAGATGAAGCGAAAGGGGTATGTCAGGACTGAGACAAATGGAGATCTGTAGTCTCTGCCTACCCCTCTGGGAGACAGGCGTGAAGTGTATGTATGTATGTATACTAAAACAATAAATTTCCGTACATATTGCTTGAAAAGTGACAGACTGAGTGTAATATAGGGCTTGCAAGTCTCTTTAATTGTGATTGGTCTGAATTCTATAATAAGACTAGCTGTCTCGGCAAACATTTGTTTTGCCATAGAAAGTCGCCTTTGTACCCCGTGTATTGGAAGAAATACACCTTTTAAACCTTCCCTGAACTACTACGAATAATTCAAGACCAAAATTAGCCAAACCGGTCCAGCCGTTCTCGAGTTTTAGCCAGACTAACGAACAGCAATTCATTTTTATATATAAGATGGTCTATTAAATCATAAATTACGTAAATTTTCCAGGCGCCGCAGTATCTGTCTTCGAGGGTCTATCGGCCCCATTGGTACGTTCACACGTGACCAAGACGCTGCCCCTGGAAGACATAGCGAAGGTGTTCACCTTGATATGTGTGTGCGAGTCTCTCTGCCCGCTCATTGCACCGATACTGTATCAAACGATATATTCACATACCATAACGACATTCCCTGGTGCGATATTCTTGCTGAGCGCTGGGATCAATTTGTTATGCTTCGGAATGATTTTGTAAGTTGGTGGTTTTATTCTAAACTATTATATTAGTAGTAGCAGCCGTAGCAAACGCGTCAAGAAAGACATGACATAGAACGAATACGCGCTGTGATTGGCTGCTATGTCACACATCGTGAAACTTGATACTTAGCTCGTTTCGACCAATCGCAGGGCCTGATATGTCTTGTCATGTCTTTCTTGTCTTTCGTCAGCTAAGTTGTTGTGAGTCGAGCATCATCCATGTACAGTTCTTTACTCAGACCTAACACAACTAGTAAAATGTATGGTAAATTTTCTACTTTTGAATCCAAACTGTCACTCTTACTACCAAAATGACAGTTTGGATCCAAATATACCCTGGTACGCAGTAAGGGACAGAAAATATTGTCCTTTATTCTTTCACTCCTGTATGTTTTTCATATTGTTGTCTCGTTTTATTCTATTTTTTTCCTTTTACAGCACCGTGAAATACTTCGTTTGGAGGACATCTTACATTCCACTAGAAGCAGAAACGTAGTACCATGAAACGACGTTAATTTAAGAAAGAAAATGCTTTTTTGGAATTACTTAAAATGAAATGTGACATAAAAACCCACACTGTGGTAACATTTTCGTTGAACATTTAAAATTGAAACACACGAAGCATCTTGCTGTCCTTTTTTATCGTGAGGAAGTCCGTTATGTATACCCCGCTGCCTAGCGGGGCCCACGGCGGGTTTATGTGGGACTCGCACTCACTAAAATCCCAAGAAGACCACCGTTATTGCCGGGGCCCCCGGGACAGCCTGAGCCACTACTTCCAGAGGAGCATGTTGATGTCCTGGGTTGTGAAGAGCTGTGTATATGAGCTTCGACCAACCTCATCTACACGGGGAAGAAATAATCTTGACTGAGTGACCTTGAATGAGTATTGTCGTGTGTCATCTCAAACTTGCATACCTATAACGCATTCTGTAGCTATAGTCGGCGTCACCTAAGAAGCAAATTCTGCAGCAATACTGACTGACCTCGAAATGTAACGTGAAGAGTAATCAGAATTCAGCAACATCAACTCGATCGAAACGAAACCATTGCAAGTTAACGTTAAGGTAAACAATTTAACACAGATCATTTTTTAATGAAACGCGCACAGACATAACTCAATATTGTTCACCGGGTATATCGGCGCAAATATAATCAGAGACAAGCTCGAGTTTACCTTTGTTGTTTTACTCGTTACGCTACGTTTCGACGTAGTTACGTGCGTCGTGGTCACGAGAATTTAACAGAGAGCCGTAGTATGCAAGTTGCTGTGGAGAACTGACAGAGGCAGTGACATTGGTCAATAAAGTCATTGATGACAAATATCACGATTACTTAATACTTTTGATTACATTATAAAAATATTACTCACAAGCAGCCCCGCGTTCTCTCTGTTAAGTTGTTTGCATATAGAAAGTGAAGAGCTTAAACATATAAGAACATGTTTGTTATTTTCCTTTTGAAACCGTGGTACGCACAGTAGTACTACGGTTACTTTTCATTACCGTAGTACAAACAGGATTGGTTGTACTAAGGTTATAATTATGATACTAGGTGCTGACCACAGTCAAAGTACATAGATGAACAAATTGTATATTGACGAAAATTTAAATTGACAAAATATTATAGATTTGGCGAGAAAATAGAATACCACGTGTTGTTACGGTTATTTTATTAACCGACTTCAAAAGAGGAGGAGGTTTGTTACCTCAGATCTTTCGCCGGGGTGAACCGATAAAAAAAGTCCAAAGATGTTTTTTTGTATTTGAAAGCTGGTGCTTCCCGTTTGGTCCCATAATGGTTCAGTTCCGACAATGGCATCCATGAGAAAACGTATATGTCAAATTTTAGTGGTTGAAGTCGGTTCTTTTTTCTTTAAGTTTAAAACTGGCACCACCGACCGGGGTTACCACTGGGGCACTACGGAAGTGAACAAGTAACGGTAGTACTCACTGGTCGGACTACCGGGCGTACCACGGTTTCAAAAGTGTGTTATTTCCTTTTGCTTACATTATGTTACACATACCACACGAACATAATATTTTGAGTAGTTGTACCAACTACATAACAATAATAATTAATTATGATTCAAATAAGTACCTACGGTTATTTGTTTATTACTTATGTGTTATTTTATATTCGTAGTAGGTATTCTTGCCTGTTTGTAATGATATCATCTAATGTATAAAATTTCCATGTCACAATGTTAGTTACCGTACTCCTCCGAAACGGCTTTACGGATTTTTATCAAATTGTATATGCGTCTGAGAATCGGCTACTATCTATTTTTTATGCATCTACCACTGTTGTATTTCTCCCAATACACGGGGTACAAAGGCAACTTATTATGGCAAATCAAATGTTTGCCCGGACAGCTAGTTATAATATATTTTAGTCCGTTTCTAATTTGTGTATATGAGATATTTTGTTATTGTAGTTTTAAGAAATGACTTACATGTTAGTTTTTTATATGTACCTATGTTTCTATCATCATCAGCGCCCTGGACATAGACCTCTATAATTGTACGCCATCTGTTTTCGGCTTATCACAAAACTATAGAAACATATGAATGTTTCTATAGTTTTGTATATAACGGATTATCTATGTTCTATTAAGTACCTATGCAATTATTTTTCAATGGCATTGGGCATCTCTTCCTTTTCTCCACTCACTCTTTCGGGGTCGACTACGTTGTGGTCGTTGGGATGCAGGACGTCACCTTATTTACCCAACCTTATGTACATAGGTATATAGCTGAAATTCCATTTACTTGGTAATAAATCTTGGTAACGTGGCTACATCTTGTAAGAAGTGATTTAACATTTTGTCGGCAAATGATAAATATTGCTTTATGGTTTTGAATTCTATTCGGAATGGCATAGACTTCAAAATCACTTGTCTCATGTGTCATAAAAGTTAATATAGTGGAGAGAACTTTGTTCCGTCGCTATGTAAAATCAGACAAACATTCGTAGACAAGTCGTGGGGTACTTATACCTAAAGTACAATTACGATGTTTACATTATTTATTGTAAGATAACTTATATAAATACCTGTATATCTTATATCTTTGAGCCTGTTGTAAGTGGCAGATATAAACGCTTTGCGTGATGAGACCGCATAATATTAAGTAAGTAGGCACGTGGCTTGACTTTTTGGTTTGTTTCACGGTTTGGATTGACTTTGAAGTGTTATTTTATTTTACTGTGCAATCTATAGGATACCTCTATGTCATT
>SJJU01007253.1:0-15179 GCA_012932125.1 Conopomorpha cramerella
AAATGGCCTTAAGACTGGCACAGATTCATGTCCGGTCAGGTGGAACGTCGATACATCTCCTCGTGTGTACCGAGTTAATTTGACCCCGAGCGATGCCCTCGAAAGATCGGCGCTGCGGAAAATACATTTCTCGTAGCTACAAATGACAGCAGTTTTTCTTGCATACGTTGTTTTGGCCAAACAGTGGGATAGGTGCATTATAACGGGGAAGAACACTTCTGAGCTAATGGTGCTAGTATCGCTCGACCCAAAACAACACCATTGGTTAATCGATTGTTACTACAAGTTCATTTGACAGATTGCCTCACTTTCATTGGTTAATATGGGTCAAGCGTACGAAGCGCCATCTACTTCCAGCTTCGCGTTTTCTTCCCTATTATTGCTAAACGAAAACTCAGCTACGCTTGGAAGATGTCATCCTTCAAAACGTCATCCATACCAGGTGGGTTTGCCATTTACGCGAACCAAACGGTTTGCATCTACTTTCATAGTGCGAACCGCCAGGATGTGGAAAGACTTGCCGGAGTCTGTGTTTTTTGTTTAAGTTGCGGGTGAATAGGTACCTAATAAACAAGTGTGCTCCATCGTAGACCACATCGCTGCTTAACATCAGGCAGGCTGGTGGTCAAACGCTTTCATAGTGATAAAAAAAATCCTGTCAGTGACGTTTCGCTAAAATAGCCAATATGGCGACAGCGGTTGGTCTGTCAGCAGCATAAGATATTATGTTATGTTCTTTGACTCCAAATCTTTAAATTATGTTCTATTATTAAGATAGGGTTTAGACCGAGCCTACCGTACCCATTGATGAAATTCTAATATATTGCGGTCTTAAAGGAGCCCGAGCAGTCGTATTAGAAACGTTGTTGGAAAAAAAAATCATCTCTTGAGACAAAAAAATGTCTATTTTGTATGTACATATATAAAAATGTTTTTTTTATTTCCCTGCATTGTCGCCATAGTAAAATTAGTTCATATTGACGAGCCCAACAACGTTTCTAAGACCATTGCTCGGGGTCTTTTTAGACTCTGTAGATTTAATCAATTATTTACTTGCATGTAAAACGAAGAAAAATCGCCTAGTTATGCAATTTAATGATATGAGAATTAAGAACTTACCGGTCTATAAGGCTCGGCGCTACGGGTCCGCACAGCACGTACCAGCAGTTGGAGCAGGCGTTCCCGCGGGAATACGGGTTCCCGCCCTCACCGCCCGCCCCTCGGCGCAGCGAGAAAGAACCTTTGATCTGTAATTGATTACACAGGTATTATCAACGCGTAGAACTTTATACATTTATGTCAATGCGCGAAGTATAGTCGGCTTCATTTAAGAACAAAATTCTGACACATTGAAAAGAACCATGAACAAGTTTTAGAACGGAAGTAACGATGACATTCTATTCCAGCGTTGAACGTTATATTCCTTCTTAGTTCTTTTTCATCAATGGCTAATTGGATAAAAAAAAATATTGTCAAACGATTACATAAAAGACCACGGATGGCGCTGATGAAGCTAAAAACAAGTTCATTCAAATTGTGCGGTCAATCAAAAAAAAAAAAAAATCTATAGCTTTATCTTTGTTTTCTTTCTGGCTGGTTACCTATGTATAAAAGCACTGCGTACTTGTGCGATCTTTAGCTGTGAAAATAATAATAAAGTATTAATCAATTCAATCTTTTGTAGCTTTGTAAGCGCCATGTGTCATTATATGACACATCCATCATTTTTTTGTTGTTTGTTTTTTTATCCAATAGCTCAGTAAAAGTGTGACGTTTATGTTCATAAATCAAAGACGACTCGTTTCGATTATGCATACCGGAATTCTATATAAGAATAGAATTCCGGTATGCATAAGAAAAAAACATGAATTACTGAAAACTAATATGACAGTAATTCAACGTTTTGTTTTTTCATCTTGTTACATTCGAATAGCCTTTTGAAATCTTATCTGTTTTGTGTATTTTGGTAAAATATAACCAAAATAAATCTAATTTCGCCAGAAGTATACAATTCTATCAATAAAGACAAGGCAAGTCAGTCGACCTGTCAGAATTTGCTTCTTAGATGCCGCCGACTATACGCTAGTTTTAAACCAATAGCATTCAAGAATCTATAGTCGATTTGAAACTTCGTATCATGTACAGTCGGCCAAGAATCTGCTCTACCACCCAAGGTTGAAACTCATATGAATGTCATTAGACATTAAGGTTCATTGTTCACTTGTCACAATACACAAACTCTACCTTATTGATGTTTTAGTGACACAGGAAATGTCATCAAAACTGATAGACCATTTTCTTGGCCGACCGTACCTACAGATTTTTCGAAAAATACATTATCTGGGTAGGAGATTATACATTCATTTGATAGTTTTAATTATTTCATTGTATTCGATGCTTGCATTATGGAATGGCATTTCTATCGTTGAAAATCCGGCAATATTATTTCGCAAAGTGAGAGATTCATCTGTAATTTAATTCGTCGAATTAATAAATAGACTGTAGGGATGTAAAACAAATACTGACATTCGTTGTGACTTGTGTCTCTTCTAATTCAGTTGGTCTTCGAAATAAAGAAAATTCGAGGCCAATAAACGCTTATCGTCAGCAGGTACTATTTCATTAAATCACTGTTCACGGCTCTACGCCGATAGGGATTATGAACGTAAGTTGACGCAACTGTATGTACAGTCGGCCAAGAATCTGCTCTACCACCCAAGGTTGAAACTCATATGAATGTCATTAGACATTAAGGTTCATTGTTCACTTGTCACAATACACAAACTCTACCTTATTGATGTTTTAGTGACACAGGAAGTGTCATCGAAACTGATAGACCATTTTCTTGGCCGACCGTACCTATGTATGTCCTCGGACGGAAGTATAATGTCGATATAATAAAATAACTAACATTTCTGTGTTTCTTCTTTTTTCCGGCAACATGTTATTTTGAATGTTAATTTAGTCCAATATTCACATTTTTTAGAAAGAAACAAAAAGACCGAACATTATCGTATATACTTATGTACATAATTGTTACTTACATCCTCATTGGTCGTCTGGTCAGTGGAAGCCAGGTATGTATGGAAGCCCGCAAGGCCCAGCACCGACCAGACGGACAGGAAGCATATCGCCGCCACCACGGCGGAGGCGGGCTCCTGTCGCAGCGCGGCCGCCAGCCCCAGCCCCGCGTTCCCGCCGCCGCCGCCCTTCGCCGCCAGCGCAAGGTGCGCCACCGCACAAGCGAACACCCATACCGCCAAAAACGACAACGACACCACAAACGTATAAAAGTGACGATAGTTCCTCTTCCCAACACAATTCCCTACCCACGGGCAGTGGTGGTCGAAACGTTCAACACAGTTGTCACAGAGCGAACAGTGCGACGCGCGAGGCGGCCTAAACAACTTGCACGTGAAGCAGTACTTTAACTTCACTAGACGGCCGCGTACTAGGACTTCACGGGCGCGAGGTGGCGGTCGCTCGCCGGCCGCCGGCTCTAGCGAGGCCGCCTCGGCCGGGGAAGCCCGCGGCAGGATGCCGGGGTCCGAGAGCGCCGTCCGGAGCAGGGAAGTGAGCGTGAGCCCGGCGAGCGCGGCGCCGGCGGCCGGCACGGCGCCAGACACGCGCGTCGCGAGGAACGGGCAGTCGAAGGCGAAGTGCAGCGCGCACGTGCCGCAGATGAGCACCAGCGTCAGAAGGAAGACGCCGGGGTGCGGCGCGGTCATGAGCCGTCCATCGCACCAGAAGCGATTGCGGCCCGCGAACACCTCCCACTTGCGCGTCACGCGCCGCCGAGCCATCGCCGCATCACCGCACTCGACACCGCCTGCCTACTGACAAGGGAAATGAGTGTTTATCTCATGCTGCGTTGTTGAATAGTAATTGGGTGTCGTCAAATAAATAGGTGCTTGCAACTGTTTCAGTGACGCGTTATTTCGCTGCATAATAAGTACACTTTGTTATAGGCACATTAGATACTTGCATTACGACAATATTAGTACAAATCCATTACAATCAAGTAGTATGTTATGTATAAACAATACCTTAATGACACTTAATCATCACATGCATGTATTATTACAGACATTACATATACATTCTAAAATACTAAACTTATGAAGAAGTTGGAAAATTAGAACCTACAGTTCATTCCCATTGAATGAGGACACCAAAAATGTTAAAAACACTGGTCCAAATATTTTCAAATGTTAATTTCATTCATCATCATCAGCCCAAACTTGTACAATCATTCATTTTTCTTTCATTCATATCTTGATTTATCTGCTGAAAACATGCTAAACATTGTTACAAAATGTTCTGATCAAGTGTTAACACTGACATCAACATTTTTTTTAATGGAGGATCAGATTGAATGTATGATTGAAATTGATAAGAAAAAAATGTTGGTCAATGTAGACAGACCCCCTTTACACATCACCTAATCAAATGTTATCACAAGAGTAATGATAACTACAGAAGTAATAGGTATTTTCTTTTTCTTTCTACCATTAGCTACATTTGATAAATGTGTCTTAACAGATTCACAATCTATTAAAGTGTTATATTTTTTCAAAAGTACAGTTTGCAAAACTATTTCCTGACATACTTTAGGAGTATGCATGCGTCATACAAAAGGTATCAGATAATGGCTTTGGATACTGTATCTACTAACTTATGAACATAAAAATTGATTTTATTTTATATAGCAGCAAAACCAATAGCAAGGTCATTGATCACAAAACTCAAGTCATAGATTAGCTTATTTATCACTAATTCACCTGATAAATGTCAATGATAACCAATATATCACAGCATTAGCTTCAAGTACTTTCAATATGATAAACCACAATATTCTGACAATGTAAATCAAGTTAAGTCTATTAGAAAATACACTTGTTTTAACATATAAAAACTTCACACCTTTTAATCCCAAAGAGGGGTAGGCAGAGACACTTGCTAAAGCAAATGCCCAATGTTCACCAAGTGTATATATAAGTCAATGTGATATGTGGTGAGCCCATAGCCAATATAGGGTTCACACACCTAATGTTGTGCGGGTTTCATCACTATGTTGTCCTTCACCGTACAAGCATTGTGTTGTGTACATAGGTTCTGAAAAAGAGTCCCATTGGTACATGTCCAGTAGCCAGACTCAAACCCGCAACCTCAAGTCAAGGATCAGACCAACTGGACCACAGAAGCTGTTAAGATATATGTCATTTAAGCACAGAAGTAAATATTTTTTGTGCATCATGAGTAAACCCTGTTATCTATGTATCATTTTGTTGGCAACTGTTTTTAGTGATGGTATTGTTGATAGTGTAAATAAATAATTTTATGATAAGGGTCATTAGACAGTAAGTTGAGGGTGGACAGAGACTATCGACTTAACTTTGTCAAGTTTGCAACAAACATTTCTAAACTGACATCAGAATCTCCCACTTCCCTCACATCTAGAGAGAAGACTTTTAAATTATTAAAATTATGGATTTATCCCACAAAATCTCACACAGTCTTGACATTAGAATTGCGAGTGAAGATTTATTTTGTTGTCTATCATAAATTAAGCAGTTGTAGTGTTGATGCATTTGATTTTCATCTCTTCTGTATTTTGTGATATTTATTAGATGTTATACCTAGTATAGTACCTAGTTATCTCACTTATTAAAAATATACCAAATGTTACAGCAAAATATTGTAAGGTTTCTTTACTATTTACCGAACAAAATAAATTGCAATATATTCAAGAATTTTATCCACTCACTTCATTCATTGTCCCCCCCACTAGAATCATTTGTCACCAAAATTATACACAGTTAAAGGGGTGTAGTCATAAGCAGGGACGAAAACTATGTAGACAAGGAATGAGGGAGAACAATAGACTGTGTGAATTAAAAATTATATGTGCATTAAAGGTGTAAAACTGCAGAGATGATAAGTAACAGAGATTCATAATTTCAGACAAATGGAAAGTATTTTGCAATCAAGGGCAAAGAAATTATGATGGAAGAAAATAATTTACTTAGGCTTTTTAGCTTTAAAAGAAAATTATGGTGCTGTATTACAAAACATATTTTTAATTCAGTCTAAATCTAGTGTTGTTCCTTTTGTCTAGTAATTTGTTAGAATAAGTAAGCATAAGGGTTCAAGGCAGAAACATCGAAACATGAACCAATATTTTGTAATTTACCCAATGAAGAAAGCGGATGTTAATAAGGTGGATATTTTGTCACTAAATATCATATGTACCTAATGTTATTACACAATTTGAAAGAAAAAAAAAGGTATGAGATTAAGCATTCCTTAATTAGTGTTTGCTTTATATTTATATTATACTGAACACCTTCATTCAGATAATAATTGTATATGTCCCGCAGTAGATCTATATCAGTGGGATGATTACAAACCCCTTTGCTGACACATCCCATCAGGTTTTAATAAGTATTTGGTTGACTGTTTTGCAACTTCCCATGAAAAGACTGAAAGAAAGCATGAATCATATTCCCTGTGCAATTACCCCGATAAAATTCCTACAAATTACAGTAGGGACTAAACATGTTTCTAATTATGACATACTGGAATTACAGTCACAAAATGCACATAATCTTGGTTGGTACGCACAAGTTACCACCAAATCTATCGTGATCTGCTTCCCACTCAAGGTCAGTAACCCAATTCTGGAAGGATTGCCTTACCCCTCGATTCTCTTTCTGATGTGTACTGACAGTTTATTGCAAAACAAAAACCACAGTGCATTAGCCCATTCCTAATTTATGTTCAGAGGTAGCTGAATAACATTCATTTACGATTCGTACGTACCCAGTTGTTGTTTCTTGCACTTCCGTACTGTAAACAACGTTTGAACACAACACATTAAAATAAAACTTTGCGGCTATCAAATGTAAATTCTATCGAATGGAGAATGAAAAGGAAGCACTGGTTTATATTCTTGCGATGTTTTGTGACACTTTCTATGGCTTTTTTAAGATTTAATGAGGGTCACACTGCGAAATGGCAGCAGAAATTCTCACTCACATCTCATTGATCTTATGACTGATCGCTTTGCGTTGCGTGAGTTTTTAGATTGACTGATTGACAGATACGTGAATATCGACGGTGGTGCCGCCGTCCTCATGACACGACATTCGAAAGTATTATAAACTTCGCAGCCAATCAAATTCGGACATTTGTTTTCGATACTTTTTGATTGGTCGTAAAAACTTTCGTGTTGTGGTGTTATTGGTGCAAGCCGCAGATTTATTGGAATATACCAATAGGAAATAAAAAAAATAAATTTACTTCGTCCTTTACAAACACGATTGGTTTATTGCATGAGGACTCTAGCTAACTTCACTACTCGCGTGGCCCTGATTTGGCTTGACATTCGCAAAAAAATCTCAAACAAAATCTGTCATCGTGAGCTTCCAGCGGCCGGCAACGAAGCGTTTTCTGTTTTGTTGTTACAAAGACTGCCTAATAATTTATTGTGCATAGAATAGGCGTCAAAATGAAGTATTTCGTTTTGTGCACAGTTGGTGTCCTGTTACTCTCAGGTAAGAAAATAATCTTTTCAGTGATGAACGGAATAAAAAAGCGTCTACGTTGCAAAGTAACCTGTCGAATTTTCTGGTAGGCAGGTACCTACATACCTACTATTTTTTAGAATTTCCTCATAAAATATTAATATCCAAACAATTTGTTTTTCACAATTTAAAAAACTAAGAAGACTACCAACTTCCCTATACATAAATTATTTCTTACAATTCCTATTCTAACATTTCAGGATGGTGCCAAGCTGAATTAGCTGCTGAAGGAACTGTGGAGGATGTAACAGTAGATGCTGATCTTGGAGCATCAAGGGAGGGGTCAAGAACTGGTGAGTCCTAAAAAAACATCTAATTACTTAAGTATATTTTCTGTTATATCCACTGAGAGAGAAAATATAGCTCCTACTGCAGTCTATTTGCACAATTTTTGTTTCTTTTTTTGTTCTAGAAGGTAGTACTAAGGAGGTAGGATCTACTAAGTAGTTGGAAAATTGGTTGGAAACATGTCATTAGTACCTAATTAGTCAGTTTTGGATCATACATTATCAAAAAGTGCAAAGAATAATTATTTTTGTAGTAGGTATGTCTCTGGCCTTTGTATGACTAATTGCTCTAGGCAGGGCTACATTAGTACTCTAGTGATGAAAATATAATAGTATGATGCAACATGCAGAATGTAAATTTTGACCATTTACATTCTTAAGTATATACCACCATACCATAATCATAAAAAAAAATTCAATATTGACTAACATTTTAAACATGGAGTAACTAGAGACCTTTACCAACACTAAGCTGTTATAACCTTGTGAATATGAGGCTAAAACTGTTGATAGTAACTAATGTTCAATTCTTGTTGTTTTCCTATTTTTGTATTAAAATGTAGCATAATTTTACTTGAGTGTCTGTGGTCCAGTTGGTCGGATACTTGACTTGTAACCGGGAGGTCTCAGGTTCGAGTCCAGCTACTGGACGTGTACCAATGGGACTCTTTTTCAGAGGCTATGTACGCAACGCAACACTCATATGGTGAAGGACAACACCGTGGTGAAACCCGCACACCACAAGGTGTGTGAACCCTATAACGGCGATGGGCTCACCCATGTGGGTACTTGCTTTAAAAAGTGCCTCTGCCTACCCCTCTTTGGGATTAAAGGTGTGAAGTGTATTTATTTTTTATTTTTATTTTACTTGATTGAGTAAATAGGGAAGTATGCTATTTGTTCTACATAATTAAACAAGTTATAACAAATTAGCAATAAGTACAAAATACATGGAATTCCATTTTATTAGTTAAAATTATCAAATTTTGACTTGATAAATATAATTTTATCAGATAGTACTATAATCTCGGAATTAACCCATATCAATAAGCAGCTACTATATTGAACATTGAGAAAAGCAACTAATTACTTTAGCATGTCCATTAATTTACAATATCTGATAAGCAAGCTAATTGAGCTTCAAAATGATTTCCGGGATATATATTTTTTTCAGTAAAATAACTTTTGTTAAGATTAAGTTTATTTCAAATGCATTGATTATTAAATTGAAATTAATTTATATTTATGGAGGCATAATTAGGTATTAAAAAAAAACTATAATATAAAAGAAATGCAACTACTTTATTCTAGGATTGTTTGTCTTAAGACTCTGGTAATATTTACCTACCTATTTCCTCTGCAGCCATCTTTTCATGTATGTCAGTACTCTAATAGACGTGACTTTCCCAAAGTGAGTGATAATGCCTCATTGTGGGCGGTGCAAGCCTAAAACTGGGTGGAGATACCCCGAATAAGTCTCCTTAAAAAACATCTCTTCTAAATAAGTTGCATTATGAGAGTGTGTTCCATCGTAGACCACATCACTGCTTAACATCAGGCAGGATGGTGGTCAAATGCTTGTTCATAGTCATAAAAAAAAAGTTATAGTAGTTAGTAGGGGGCACTAGAGAACAACTTTATTTAAACAGTGGGCGGTTGGAAAATAAAACCACAGATGTAGAGTTGTCGCACTAATACATTTTATTGGAATTGTATCACAATAAGTGTGTTTTGTTCTATGCTCATTTTTTTTATGTTAAAAAGTGTCCGTGGCTTGCTGATATTAAGTGTTTGTTTACTGTGTTATGCATGTATTATACATTTGAACCATGCTCTGAAAACACTATATATTAAAAAAAAAACGCATAAATATCTGTTCCACAATTTTAAAGTTACATATATGCATACAATATACATAGGCCTAGACAGTGGGAAGCAAGTTTAATTTCTTTTTCTTTCACAAACGTAGCACTTGTGATTGCAGCCAGTTTGAGTCTTTTATGTGCCAGCTTAGAGGGTAGATGGGTATAGTAGCTTTCTTCCAGTACCAGCCATATCTGTAATTTTTTTATCAATTGTTATTCCGCAACAAAAATCAGTACTCTAGGGTTTTGGAAGAGAAAGTTATAATTGATAAATACCCACATTCCACCAAGGGGACACAATGTCACTAGTAGCAAGCCCACCGGCTCTATGTTGTTTACATAATTGCATTGCAGCATACATTTTTACTAAGATATTTTCCTTCATAAATATGGATATTAAAATAAATATTTTTAGCACATAGATGGCACAAACGGCAGTCTTGTTAGTTAAGCCTGCAGCCCTAGCAAGCACGTTAAGAAAAACAAGACAGAACAAATGCGCGCTATGATTGGCTGCTATGTCCAACTAAGCTTGTAATTAACCAATTGCAGTGCCTGATATGTCTTGTCAAGTCTCTCTTGGAGTGCTTTGCCAGGCCTGCAGACCTAGCACGCGCCTCAAGAAAGACATGACATAGAACAAATACGCGCTCTGATTGGCTGTTATGCCACGCTTCGTGTGACTCAACAAATCGCAGCGCTTTATGTGTCTTGTCACTTATTTCTTGGAACGCTGTGCTAGGGGGGCTGCTGTGCGACTGTAAGGCATAAAAGAAATAATAATTCATAATAATCTTAACAAACCAGCATTAATCAATTTTGGAATAGAGGTGTGTATAATGAGGGATCCTCTGATACTGATTTCGTATGCTGATATTATAAAGAGGAAACAATTATATGGATCGATGTTTGTACCGAGTAAAAGAATGGATATCGATAATTCCTTCATCATTAGAGCAATCATTAAACTACATTATTCCTGAGTAATATGGGCTACATTTTATCTCGAAATTCCGACAAGAACGAAAAAAAAACTCAATTAACACCGCGTGGTATAGCTAGTTGCTTTCCTTTTTTATTGAACTTAACCATGTAGGTAATACATACTCGTGTGACGATAGTGCGGGGTCTGCATACTTGTCCTGGGGTTGGCGAGAGTGTAAAGCTTCAACTCGGGCCAGCGCCCTTTCTTCCGTCGCCGGGTCACAGACGATCGCTCGCGAGTAGAACTTGTCCATCACCACAGGAGCTGCGTTGAAGAGTTATTGTACTTACTGCTGTATTTATAAAACTTAAAATAGCTTAATTTTTTGACCGCTAGAAAATTTATTTTGTTTTCACTATTTAGAATTCTGCTCTGATAATCATTCACTGCGTAAATATTGTTACGCCCGGCGGTCGAGAAACAATGACCAGAATGCCGTAGAAGTGCGTCGAACATTCGAGAGGCCTAAGGAACATTCCAGTATCCAAGTCGACGCATACAAACCACTACACAGTGCCTACGTAACAATATGTACATATATTTTTTATGACATGACGGCAATGCTTTAATGGGACTTGAACCTTTGATTGAAACAATACAAAACACCTTGTCGCCTTCTCCGAAATTGTATGGCTAAATTAAACCATCATACTAACGTGTGACATTGAATGACAGGATAAGGAATAGTGTGATAAGGGAAAGTTGCGGTTTGAAGGAAGACGTAGTGACCAAGATTGAAAAGGGCATGCTTCGGTGGTTTGGGCATATGGAGAGAATGGATGAAAGTCGATTGACGAAAGAGATTTATATGGGTGATGTAATGGGCCGGGTGAGTAGAGGTCGCCCCAGAAGGACATATAAAGACCAGATTGGTGATGTCCTGACCGAAGGTGGCGTGAAAAGTACTCGAAACCGGAGGTCATGTATGAAAAGGCGTATGAATGTAGATGAAGCGAAAGGGGTATGTCAGGATCGTGACAAATGGAGATCTGTAGTCTCTGCCTACCCCTCTGGGAGACAGGCGTGAAGTGTAAGTATGTATGTATGTACTAACGTAGCGGTCCCGGCCTCGCAGGCGTGACCCTCGACCTGCCAGGCTCGCGGTTGTCTGCGAACCTCAGCATGAAGGGTCGCGAGTGTAGCACGCAGTTGGACGGCGTCGGTGGCGGCCTGGCCCTCGTGGCTGCAGCCGCCGCCGCTGATATGTATGCGTTTGGTGAACTGGCACCACTGCTCATTGTTGCTATAGGTACCCTGCTGTATTGGCCCTTGCTAGTTTAGAAAGGAAGAATTTGATACTTAATAGGTATGTTCTGTTCATTATAATATACTAGTTGACCCGGAAAACGTTTTGGCAATATACATTGTGAACTGTGTTTCCCTGCTATTATATGCATGCATACATATGAACCTTCCCTAAAATCACTATCTATTAAATCAAACCGCAACAAGGTCCGTTCCGTAGTTTTAAAGATGCTGAACATACATAGGGACAGACAGCGAGAGCCGACGATATTTGAGTACTAACGTCCGTTACTAATAATTAACACTAATTTATATTAATTAATAAGAAATTCATGGGCGCGCGCTTGGAGCGTCTGTGGTCCAGTTGGTCGGACCCTTGACTTGTAACCGGGAGGTCCCGGGTTCAAGTCCGGCTACTGGACGTGTACCAATGGGACTCTTTTTCAGAGCCTATGTACGCAACGCAACGCTCGTACGGTGAAGGACAACATCGTGATGAAACCCGCACAACACAAGGTGTGTGAACCCTATAACGGCGATGGGCTCACCCCCTGTCACGTTGGGTTAAATACGCTTGGTGAACCGTGGGTATTTGCTTTAACAAGTGCCTACCCCTCTTTGGGATTAAAGGCGTGAAGTGTATTTATTTTTTATTTAAATTCATGGGCCATGGAATTATTATACACATTTATCATTACGGTTTATCCATCCAATGACAGATTGCCAGTGGCGTGCACTGGCTTTTACGACAAGGTAGGCATTAATCCCCAAGGATTGACACCTATGTAAAGGTAACTTGTCTTTACGAAATATAGGTACCTACCTATCTACTCACCCACAAAACACAGGACCCCTTCGTCAGCCTCTGTCGTGAGTAGGTACAACAAAAAAAGATCCAGCAATAACTGTATTATTAGGTCGGGTAGCCAAAATCGTAAGGTAGGCAGTGTCTTTTTATCTATATGGTGTGCACGCCACTGCAGATTGCAAGTGTCTGAGAAGACATCTTAAGTCTTGAAACACCATATAATTAAAATGTGTATTTCACTTTACGCTTATTGAAAACAAAGTTCCAAAGACAATTTTCGTCAAAAGATCAAGACAATTTATAGTAGTATAAAGATCCAGATTCACATAGTTATTTGTTCTTAATGCCCTACGTGTAATCAACTTACATAGTTAATTAAATAAACTAATAGACGAGATGTAAATACACAAGAAGTTTTTAGTACAGTAATATCTTTAGTTTTTTTTCGTTGAACTACTGTTTAACTTTTGAACAGTTCTTTCACTATTGATTATACTATTGGTAACCATGGTTCTAGCTTGAGGATTGTAAATTTTAGTCTACACATTTATCGGTGTACTAGTGGTGGAGCCGAGCAATGGTTTTAGAAAAGTTGTTGGGCTCGTCAATATGAACATACCATGGCGACAACGCGAAAAAATTTTTTTTCGTAGACCATTTTCTGCCGTGGGAGATGAAATTTTGTACATTGGAAATGAAAATAAAATTTAATTTCACCGCAATGTCGACATAGTAAATCATCATTATCATCAGCCACGTAACGTCCACTGCTGGACGAGGGCCTCCCCCAGTGAGATCCGTCATTTGGGGTGAAATGCCAGTAATCGTCACGCTTGGCAGGCGGGTTGGCGATCGCAGTGGTGCTGTGGTTTAACTCACAGAGAGCGCTGCTGCCCGTTCTCTGGAGAGCTCCCTCGGTCGCCTCTTACGACCCCGATGACGGGAAAAGTTGGGCTGGGGTGGTGAAACATGTATTCTATTCGCTGTCACCACACGGCTACATAGTAAAAATTGTTTAATATTGACGAGACCGACAACGTTTCTAAGACCTTTGCTCGGGGTACTTTTACACTAAGTACCTATAGCGACACGTCCCACAAGATAGGGATAAAAATCATACCTATGTCCTTTCTTTCAAAAATTTCATTTAAATCGGTGCAGTAGTTTTGGCGTGAAAGCGAGACAGACAGACAGAGTTACTTTCACATTTGTAGTATTAGTATGGATTAATAAAAAGTTGACGTTTATCAAACTTGACATGATTGACCGTTTTTAGCGTACACTTTACCAGCTTTTGAGACCTTCGATAGCAGTGCACTAGTTATTTCTAACTTTATTAATACCAGTGGCGTGCACACCACATAGGCATTAAGACACTGCCTACCTTGGTTACCCGACCTAATAATAGCTTGCTAGATTCTTTTTTGTCGTACACACGACATAGGCTAACGGAGGCCCTGTGTTTTGTGGGTGAGTAGATATGTAGGCATCTTTATTTCGTGTAGACATGTTACCTATACATAGTTGTCAATCCTTGGGGATTACTGCCTACCTTGTCGTAAAAGTTGCCAGTGCACGCCATTGATTAATACCAAGTTTATTTGCCTAGAATGATAGTTTGAACTTTATCACGAATAACTTTGTAGTTACAACATGATAATGCATTAAAGATAGCACTTACAATGTAGTCTATCCTCTGATAATTTATATGTGAATCATCATAATTTGTTCTAGAAAAATTCAAAAATTTGCTCTCAAATACAGCTGTTTAATAATTAATTATGCTGATACAATGTCACCTCTCTCAAATAATTCACTTGTGTCAATGATATTAATAAGAAAAGTAACGTACATACTACGTAATATTAAATTACGTCAATGTGGGTATACAATTTGCATTAATAAGCTCTGTTATATTTTTCACTTTTTCTTGCATGTGCTATAGATCTTTCTCGAATGGACACGTTGTTCGACAATGGTGCCCCTTGTGAGGGTCAAAAACTGGGTCGATGACCTTGGTGAAGTGACCGAACGCTTCTTGTTAGCAAGATAATTTGTAACGGGATCTTTACGTCACAGATAGTAACGATGAACGTGTTTTACGTCATCGAATTTCTGTCGAAGTATAGCTTCTCTTTCTGGCGCAGAATAACTACTGTCCTTCTCAGCCTGGTGACTCACTATGAGCGAGATACAACTTGGAAATCAAAATCTGTCTAGTCCGTTCTGAAAGTGCTCTCTAAGTTAACGGTAAAGAGCGTCTGTAGTCCAGTTGGTCGGATACTTGACTTGTAACCGGGAGGTCGCGGATTCGATTCCGCCTACTGGACGTGTACCAATGGGACTCTTTTTCAGAGCCTATGTACGCAACGCAACGCTCGTACGGTGAAGGACAACATCGTG
>SJJU01007254.1:0-13672 GCA_012932125.1 Conopomorpha cramerella
GTCATATACTAGTGCACGCTCCGCGATTTCATTTGCGTAGATTCAGTATTTAATACAAACCATAACACCGAACTATTTGGTGACGCATTCAACAGGATTTAATTTAATTTTAATTATACGCATAAAAGATAGTCTATTAGTCCTTTTCAAAGTCAAAAGTAAAAATTTCTTTATTTCATCGTTATAAGTGGTATAACATACAGATATACAGTAGCATAACACAAAGCTTGATGAACGTCATTTATGACTTCAAGAACAAAAGTAATCTTCCCCGGTTCGAATTGAACCGGTCGAACTGGCCAGAAGAACCGGGAAGAAATCTTTTCAAATCGCCTTACGGCTTAATAAAATGTTTAACGGCTTACTGCTAAGTATACTTAACATAAATATGACTTAATACTAATTTAACAAATGCTTGATGGTTGGATACATCCCTTTCTCAGGCTCTAAACTATCTTTTTTAGTACTTTTGGCGTAGTTTTGGCGTGAAAGCGACACAGACAGACAGGCTTACTTTCGCATTTATAATATTAGTATGGAGTATATTGCAATAGAAATAAAAGAGACGTTGCACTGAACTACACAGATTCTCTACACTACTCTTTATTCAAATCAGTTCCAATACGGTTAAGTAGTGGTTTTTCTTTATGTTGTCTGTTGTGTTTTTCACGACCGAAGCCAAAGTTACGGCTTAATAAAATGTTTAATACAATCGTGTAATAAAATGACAATTGTCTCTAAAAAAACATTTCTAAACACTGTTATTTACCTAGTAGAGTGGCTTATTTACTAAGTAAGTTATTCCGTAGAGCTGAACTTAAATTGTCACTTGTATCTTACTAATGTTATAAATGGGAAAGTGAGTTTTTATGTTTATTTGTTCCGCTTTCACGCCGTAACTACTGAACCGATTGCTTTGAAGTTTTGCAGACGTATAGTTAGAAGTCCGTTTTTAATAATAGGGTACTTATTATCCCGCGCGAATCTCAGGAACTACTGGTTCGAATTGGAATATTATTTTGTGTATTTAATAGACCATTTATCGAGGAAGGCTGTATAACATCCCGCTGCAATTATTAGGAGCGAAGAAATAAAGGAAAATGTGAAAAAACGGGAAAAAATATTCAACGCTGAGGGCTTCCGTTGCGAGGGCTGCGAAAACGGTTCAAGATACCAAAACTATATGTACATATGAAAGAATTATTTGTCTTCAAATGATCTAAAAAAATGTCCACGACAGTATATGTGTATCTTTTAAGATTAACTCACAAGAACCGTTTTCATGGTAATCAAATTTGGCCGAAATTGATGCATTGTTGTTTATAATATTATAAAGAGAAAATAATTGTATGGATGGATGTTTGAACGAATAAAAGCTACTTGACGAAGGAATGGAATAGAATGCGAGTAACCGCGCGATACAGCTAGTAATTTATATTGGTAAAACAATGCTTTGTGTTATATATATGTATATGTATATATCTGTAAAAACCTTTCTCAAGAATCCCTCTATCTATTCTTTTTTTTTATTTTTTTCTGATTAATGCGTAGTTCACGTTTCAGAATGTGATCTAAAGAGAACCTACCTTAGAGCCAGAATTGTATTGTAAGTTCGCAGACTGTACTGGTATTTCAATCGAAAATGGTATGCTGAATTGCTGAAAAAGTACAAAGCACATCGTAGCTCAGCTGACATCGATAGATGTCACAAATTCGTGACATGAGCGCAAGATGTGTCTCCAATACGCTTCGAAATGTAGGTTTCTTGTGGGGTTGACTAGTTCCTCTGTCTAACATATTCTACATACTTCTTTGTATGAAATGAAATAATAAAATGATTTATTTATTCATCGTTATAAGTGCTATTACATACAGATATACAATAGTATAACACAAAGCTTGGTGAAAGTCATTTATGATTTTAAAAACAAAAGAAAACGTCCCGTGTTCTAATTAATTTCTTGCCAGTAGAACCGGCAAAGAAACTGGCATCTTTTCAAATCGTCAGGGCTTACATCTAAGTAATACACATAAATATGACTTAATACTAATTTAACTAATGCTAGATGGCCGGATATATCCCTGAACAGCTCAAGGGCACTAAATGATATTAATCTTACTAAAATTATAAATGGGAAAGTGAGTTTGTTTGTTTGTTCCACTTTCACACCGTAACTACTGAACCGATTGCTTTGAAATTTTGCAGACTTATAATTAGAAGTCCGGTTTAAATAATACTTTTTATCCCGGAAAAATTTATATTCCCGAGGGAAAACAAAAATAATTTGCCTCGGCAGAAGATATTTTCTATGGGGACTGAACATTTGTTTTTCATTTCCCCACATTGCATTGTCCACACAGTCAAATTTGCTCTTATTGACGAGTCCAACATCGTTTTTTTAAGACGCGGATCGGGGTTTTTTTACACTCTGTATGTATTTTTGTATTTCGAGTATACCCCCTCTAGATGTCATTACGAAATACCACATCGTACACGTGTAGTAGACATTAATTAAGCATCAAATTGTCATTTTGTCCTAAGCTCTTGGCCGCGGAAATTATTTAGTTAGGCAGGCCTAACCTCTTTGTTCCGGTAAACAATGTGTATGTGGTATATACGTTCATGTTGCTATAAGAACGTAAAGCAATCTATTCTCCTGAAAGCCAATATTGTGACGAGAGAAACTCTGTATATATTGTATCCAAAGGACCAAGTACATGCGAAACTAGAGCTTATTTACAAAGATTTCTCTAAGGAGACACGTTCATATTCGTGTGACGATGTGAACCTGGCCTTGAGAGTGTAGGTACCTGTCCACATTGATTGGACGATGTCTTATAGGGGCGTGTTTGCTTGAGGAAATAACGAAACGTGACGATTGATTTTCACAGAAGGTCTTCCCTATTCACGAGTAATCACTCAAGTGGAATATTGTAGTGCGGGAAAGGAAATTCGATAATAATACTTTCATGTATTGCCTCACGTTTATGATTTACTAGCTTGACACCGCAGGAAGTATTTTATTTCATGTATGACCACGAATAAGTTTTTACTGAGTGATCCGATTTTTATAATTCTTTCTTTATTGTAAAGCGATATCCAAAGATAATGTATACATAAAAATCAACGTTTGTCGGGTCGGCTAGTATGTGGATAAATGGTGAATATTTTTTAGCTTGAGTTTTGTAAAAACAAAAACGTAAATAGAGCACATTTTCATTCACATATACTTTATTTTTATTATTTATTTATCCAATTTTCCTGTGAGAATTTTGGGGTAAAGTAATACTAAGTTCTAATCCTGGTTTATTATACACATCGCCGCGAAGTTTCGTCAAGATACGTCCAAAAGATTTTCCGTAAAGAAGTATCAAATATGATTATACACCCACATCTCGCATCGCATTTAGACATACATATTTAGTACGACCAAGATGATGCTGGTAAACAAAGTTGGCCCCCGCTGTATGTCCCTATGTAAGCTTAGATCTTTAAAACTACGCAGAAGCTTTTCATGCGATTTTCTTTAATAGATAAAATTATTTTAGATGAAGGTTATTGGTATCATAATAGCAAAGATGTACTGTTAATAATGCATATAAAACATTTTTTTTCGGGTCGGCTAGTATGTGATAAATGGTAAATATTTTTAGCTTGAGTTTAGTAAAAAAAAACGTACATAGAACTTTTGGGGTTCACATATTCATTAGGCAGCCTTTTATGCAATATATTCAGATATATATAATAAGCATTTTGGTATCTTTTTTATCCTCCCCGACCATTTTATATTAAACCCCTGTCTGCTCTAGTTCACTTAAATCCAGACCATAATTACCTACAGGTAATCGATTCACGAGGAAATAAAACGTTATTCCTTTGACCCCGAGATTCAAAAAGTCCGCAGTATAAATTAATTTCGTGTTAAAAATTTTAAATTTACATCTTTTCCAGATTTTAATTTCCTCTCAGTCGACTATTTAATATTCTTACTGTAAGTGCTTCCAACACGGTTAAACTTTTCAAAAAGTATCTGCCCGAGAAGCAGATTTTCTTTTACAAAGATTTCACCGAACGATTGCTAACAAAAAAAAAAAAACAAGCAATGACTGCCAGACTGCAGTGGGGATTCTGATATCTCTCTCGTACAATCGCAAAAATGGCAATTGTCGTGTCGACGCTCTCTTCTCCAAAGTTTATAAATAAAAAGCAAGTGCAATCGAAAGTGGATTCTGTGCTTTAGTGATTGCCTATACTCTAAAGAATGATATTGCATAAAAGGTCAGTAAATCTAAAACGAAGTAAGCACGTCTTGGAAAGTATCTAAATAATGGGATGAAACTTCACGAAGTTTGTACCGGTCTGAGATAAGAAGAATGATTACAACCGTATTTCTTGAATATTCGAGAAAAAGAAAGCAACCAAAGGCTTATCCGGGTAGATATCAAGGTTCTGTTTTAACATTACGATCAATTGGCTAAAACTGAGACATCTATTCCAGATTTACAATGAGCTGGCTACGCATCACGATACTCTTACCTACTATTCTATTATGTCGTAAAAAATTAAAACATTGCCTGAAAACCCCTAAAAACAACAAAAATCTCCCCGTAAACAAACTTTTCCTAATAAGGTGTAAACTGTTTGGAAAGAACTTCGTGAGGAGATGGATTATAGCCTGGTTTGAGACATAAGCTTACATTTTATCCCACAAAATTCCCACGGAAAAGGGATAAAGCACGCGTAACAATGCCATTCAGCTTGTTTATTATATTTAGAACATTCAAAGCTGCTACCGCCCACAACTTTTGCCACAAATAAGGCACTATTCCTGAGAGTGTATCTTGGAACACCACCACAACCTCTCATCCTAACCAGACTATCAGTGAAGTGGTTTACTTCGATTTTGATTAAATCTTTACTCCAATTGTGACTGATGCTAAATTACTCAAGTTCGGATAAGCAGATCGTTAGGATGTCACCAATTTAAGCTGATCTTCACTACAGTATGAATCTTCAATGAAACCAGTCTTATCTTAACTAAATGCTTATCTCGTCCACGTTTGTGTAAGTAGTACTTACTAAGTACTAATACAAATTGCGAAAGTGCCGTAAGTGGTCCAAGATTTCTTCGAATATCGCCCGTAATCCGCCATTTGCAATCTACTTAAGCATACTTTTGGTGAGATAGATTGGACCATTTCGTGCAGAGTTTTTCGGTAACTTATGACTACTGAAGGTTATGTAACAACCTCTCTATCTGGTGTGTCTGCTTGATTCAAGTATTAGTTCAGGTATTTTTTCAGGTTACAGAATCTGTACCTTAATACAAGGGATTTACGCTTTAATACTTTGGTTTTTTGTTTGAACAAGCGTTTGAACACCATCCTATCTGATGTTAAGCAGCGATATGGTCTACGATGGAGCAGAATTGTTCATTAGGTACCTATTTCCCCATGACTTGGAGACCTCCAGACTATACTGCGCAGGAAACCGCTTATCAGTCAGGATGATGGTCAGACGCTTGTTCATTGTGATAAAAAAACACAGACTACGGCAAGTCATTCCACATCCTGGCGGTTCGCACTATGAAAGTAGATGCAAAATGTTTGGTTCGCGTAAATGGAATGTTAGTAAATGCAATCTGTAGAAGTTTTATTCTATTATACGGTCACACTCCTACGAGAAATATCAAATAAAGAACTAGAAGCAAAATTAAAGAAAAAAATGAATAAGAAGTAAAATTTGACATATATGTATGTGGTTTTCTTATGGATGCCATTGTCGGAACTGAACCAAATTTATATAAGACTAAACAGGAAGCACCAGCTTTCAAATAAAAAAAAAACCTCCACGTTTCGACAAATCACAGCGAGTTATATGTCTTGTCATTTCCATCTTGAAGGGCTTTGCTAGGGGTGCTGGACTCGACTTAACGTACAAAATTAGATAAGTATGCAATATTATTTTCGTTATTATGAAGTCAAGTATTCCCTAAATTCCACAGGGATCAAAGTGAACGAGAAAGCGAGATTCACACGAGTACAAAAAAAAAATCATTTTCACAGTTACTGCTTACAGGCGGGGTCAAAAAACCTCGGCTCTTCGCATCAACAACTTTTCAAAGTTCAAGAAAAAAATACTGTTGGAACTTCCTTTTTCTCCAATAAAAAAAAATAAATACGCTCATAGAAATAACATCTATTGGCGCTTGGTTTAAAACTTTGCACTCAATTTAAGAGCCAACCGAGCGTTGTGTATTCTAAATTTATGACAAACTAATGGACACCCATTTATGACGTCGCGTGATTTTCTTAGCGTATTTTCAGTATTATTCATACAAACTTCACCCTCTATAGAGTCATATACACTCTAAAGTATCTTATGTCCGTCGCCCGGTGATTTTTTTAGCCTAATCAGTTCGCCGTTATTGATTTATAAATAGTGTAACGAACACGACTTTCGTTTTTATAATATATAGACTTTAAAAGGCATCTTACTAATATTATAAATGGGAAAGTGAGTTTGTTTGTTGCGCTTTCACGCCGTAACTACTGAACCGATTTCTTTGAAATTTTGCAGACGTATAGTTAAAAGTCCGTTTTAAATAATAGGGTACTTTTTATCCCAGAAAAAAATGATGTTCCCGAAGGAAAACATTCCTTGAAAATATTCGTAATATAACCGAAGTCCCCCGACGAAGCCGCGGGCGGAAAGCTACTAAAAATATTGCATACCGTTAAAAAAATACTTGTAAGTAGTAGGTAGATAGGTACGTTTTTACTGCAATACTAAACTTCTCTCTATTTTCTTGCAGTCTTTATACCTCATCTCACCTCCTTATTGTGTTACAACGAACAAAAGGCGATCTATCTATGCACGTTCAACTTCAATCCTTCTTAGACATAAACTTTTCCCGAGAAATATTTCACACGTGGAAAGTTCGAGAATTATGT
Source organism: Conopomorpha cramerella (assembly GCA_012932125.1). NCBI lineage: Eukaryota > Metazoa > Arthropoda > Insecta > Lepidoptera > Gracillariidae > Conopomorpha > Conopomorpha cramerella. The sequence continues at coordinate 6,955 of SJJU01007254.1, forward strand.
TCACCCTTGTCATTGTATTGTGCGGTGTGACAGACGGGGTACGTCAGATCGTGATTGGGAGTCGTTATCTCTCTGCCTCGTGCGCCATTGGGAACGTGAAACTGAGGGATGGACGACCTTGAAGGGTTAGGGTGCCTATTTTGACAGTAATGTATGCGGATCCACTAAGTAGGGTAACTACGTATTACAAAATTTTGGTGGAAAATTGATGAACATTTTTCATTTAGAGTGGCGAAGCTAGGAGGTAAGCCGGTAGTGAAAAATAGGCACTTAACCAATGCTTATTTTGATTTTTTTATTTGTCTTACTTATTTGAGCTATAATAAGCCACTACGCTACTTAATTTCCTTGAAAATATTTGTTAATGTGCCTAGCATAGGCTTGTCTTATACTACTGGCTTACTCCCTAGCTTCGCCACTACATTTAGGTCATTTCTCTACGAGTACTCAAAGATGCAAAGTGATATACTAATAACCGAGCATAATTTCAATATGGATCATTAGTGAATGTGTTTTTTGCTGCGTTTTCTTTTGAGGAAAGCGAACACTTCACGCCCTTTAATCCCAAAGCGGTAACCAGAGGCACTTGTTAAGCATAGGTATGCCCACGGTACACCAAGCATATTATTATATAGTTCACCAAGCGGATAGTTTTAACACACCTCATGGTATGTAGGTTTCTTAATGATGTTATCCTTCACAGCACGAGTGTTGCGTAACTGATGTGAAGACTATTACTTCATCATCATCATCGGCCCATACTTGTCCACTGCTGGACATAGGCCTCTCCAATTGCACGCCACTGTGATCTGTTTTCGGCTTCTCGCATCCAGCTTCGATCAGCCATCTTGCGTATATCATCAGGCCACCTTGCCTGAGAGCGTCCTACACTCCGTTTGCCGAGACACGGTCTCCACTCGAGAACTCGTTTGCCCCAACAGTCATCGGTTATACGGCTAATATGGCCGGTCCACTGCCACTTCAGCTTGCTAAAACGATGAGCTATGTCGATGACTTTGGATTATTACTTACTTTACTTCTAATTCGTAATTGTTTCTCATCATCATCATAATCAGCCACATGTCGTCCACTGCTGGACGACGGCCTCCCCCAATGATTTCCATGATCAATCAAATGTCAATAATCACCACGCTTGACAGGCGGGTTGGCGATCGCAGTGGTGTTGTGGTTTAACTCACACAGAGCGCTGCTGCCCGTCCTCTGGAGAGTCCCCTCGAACGCCTCTTACGACCCCCATGACGGGAAAAGTTGGGGGTGGTGACACATGTATTCTGTTCGCCGTCAATTGTTCCTAACTCCGCAATAATTGTAAACACGTGCGGCTGTTTGCATCAAAGTTCACAGCAAATACCATATTCCGGGTGCTTAAAACTAAAATAGTATGTAAATAGTACATTATAAGCTGGCCTAGAACTCTATATAGGTAGTTTCATAAAACAGCTCAGTCGTATAATGAATTGTTTAGGTTAATATGATCATGGTATTTGGGTGAAGTATTCCGAACTAGTTAGCGTCAAAATAGTAGTACTCTATTATGAACTTCTATTTTAGTTTGTGGCATAAACTCCTTGCATTATTAGGTAATATAATATCAGAAGTTTGAGCACTCTCGCACGCAAGCGTTTCGTTTCACAAAAGCAATGTAACTTTTTTCATCTGAGTGAGTAAAAAAAAACTTTGAACAAGATATTTTTTTCGTTTTTTTTTATTTGAAAACTTTATGAAAGAACGCTTTCACTGTTACACACATGTTTAGATATTCTTATCCAATGATTAATACGTATTCAATGAATATTAGTTTGCGAAGAAGTGGTTTTCAGTATTTTTGTGGTGGTAACACCAAGTGTGATACCTCAGGGACTGAAGGAAGAAAATATAATTTGACCCCAAACAACCTCTAAATTCTCGGCTTTTGAATCGTAGGGATCACCGCAGTCCCATCTGAGATCCAGTGCAGGTAACCCCAGGCTACTATGTTCCTTTTAAATTACGTAGCTCGTATCGTATTAGTCTTCTATTATATAAAAATGAATTGATGTCGTTAGTCTCGCTAAAACTCGAGAACGGCTGGACCGATTTGGATAATTTTTAATTACACGTGGAAGTCCAGGGAAGGTTTCAAAGGTGTATTTTATCCTGGGAAATGCACAAAGGCCACTGCGTATGGCAAAACAAATGTTTGCCGGGACACCTAGTAAATTATAAAACCCTAGCGAACTCGACAGCCGTACGGACCATTGACAGTTATTTTACCTTTGACAGATGTCTTTCATTTACTATTTCTGGCTACAACAGCAAGAGGTTAAATAATTGTGAACGTACTGTAGTCTTAACTATTAATATTCAGTTATTATACTTTCGCGTCACACCTATTCAGACGTTTTATTAAATCCTTTTCTAAAACAATAACACAATAGAATGATTGATGATGGAAACGAAAAAGATGCAAGTACGTATATTCTTTTTTTATTGTTCGTTTTTGATCTCGCTCCTTTGTTGGAAGTATTTTGTTAAATAACACTATTCATTAGTGAGATTGATCAAACCGTTCACGCGAGAGGCTGTGAACAAGGTAAATAAAGATTAATTTTTATTACATAGATTATATGTTTACGGTTGTCTTGCCAATATACATCATTATATCATTAACAGTGTTTCCCCGCTATTGTTCGTATGCATATAAAGCTTCCTTTAAAATCTCTATATTTATTAAAGAAATCCGTATCGAAAGCACGTTGCGTAGTTTTAAAGATCTAAGCATACATAGGGACAGACAGCGGGAGGACCACTTGTTTTATAATATTATTATAGACGTAAGGATTATAGACGTAAGTATAAATATATATGTATATAACGATATCATTGCTCTTACAACGGCTTGTTCTATCCCAACTGGCCATCCCAACCAGTTGGGACAGATGGTTTTTTTTTCCATTCTTCCCCACTTCGCTAAAGTACAGTTAAAGAAAAAAACATTTATCACTGTATTTTTAATAGATAAATAAAACTAATAATACTAATAAATTATGTACCTTGACTGTAGTAATACATAATAAATTATGTACCTTGACTGTACAAGGTATTTGCAAGTTGGAAAGAATGGAAGAAAATCCATCTCTCCCAACTGGTTGGGATGGCCAGTTAGGATAAATGGAACAAGCCCTTACAACTTATGTCATCAAGTATATCTCAATTATACTGACGTTTTGCATAATACACCTACACTGACGCTACACTGTTTGCATTACAACGTACTGAAATTCAACCACCTAATCTGAAATGACAGTTTAATCTTCACATTTCCATAGAAGCATACCTTTCACGGAGGCCTATTCAAAATGGCGATGTTGCCGGCGCCGTGTCCAAAGAGCGTCTGAGAGATCGGGGACAGGCGTGTTTCCCACGACCGGAAGGACTGAAAGTGACCGGACGCACGTGAGCACGTAGGAAATAGTTACGACTGTGAACTCGTGATGGTTATTGTCTATGGTTATGCATTTGAAACTTCATGAACCTTGCAGTGTTGTTTGTTAAAAGAAGAAAATGATTTCTTGTGTGCAGTACACATTTTTTTATAAGCTCAATGAACATGCGTTTGACCAACATCCTGCCTGATGTTAAGCAGCGATGTGGTCTACGATGGAGCACACTTGTTCATTAGGTACCCATTTACCCGCGACTTAAAGACCTTCAGACTGTACTGCGCAGGGAACACAGACTCTGTCAAGTCATTCCACATTGAATTATTGAATGAATTCTGAAGTGGAATAATCTAATAATGGAGAGTGTATTCGAGAAATCGTTGTATAGTGTAGGTAGCATGTATAATTAATATATTTTTTTAAAGAAACGCGCACTAATATAATGTTAATGGTTTAACTGGGTCTTATACCGGAAAAATAACGTAAGTTGAATGCTTATCTTTGTTTAACTGCGCGCCGTAATACCCGGTTTAAACTGTTTAGAAATGTTTTCTCATGTTAGTATTCCGTTTTTAGTTGAAATAATCATGACGTAATAGTAAGAGCACGCGCACGTCTTCAGCTAATTGGTGGAAGCGTCTACTTAGCTACTTACTGGGAGCGTATATTAGCGACTTATTTTTTTGTTAACTCAAAACTAATGACTGGGTGAACCCAAGTTTTTTTTATCTCTATGAACAAGCGTTTGACCACCATCGTACTTAAGCAGCGATGTGGTCAGGAAGCAGATCGATTTGGATGATTATTTTATTTTATTTGAAAGTTGATGCCTTCGCCATGTCTAAAGAGCGTCTGAGAGATCTGCCTACCCCGCTTTGGGATTAAAAGGCGTGAAGTGTATTTTTTTTATGCCTTCCGTTTGGTCCCATTTAAATTTGGTTCAGTTTCGACAATGGGATACATGAGAAATCCACAAATCTGTAATTTTTTATGGTAGAAGTCAGTTCTATATTCCCTTAAAGTTAGCTAAAGTAAAATGTGAAGTTAAACCAGCAGTATATTAAAGGCACTCAGAATAAGTTATCGGTCAAATAAATCATAATTAGAATCGTCAAAGCGACAAGTTTCCATCCGTCATACGGCCGCCATTTTATTGCCACAGCTGGTTTACGATGATGAAAGAACCATCTCGACCTCGTTCAGTGGAAAATCACCGATTTGTATTGATCTGGTTATTCAAAGAAAGTACATTTCAACGTGGGTCTAGCATCAGTGGTTGTAACAAAAACTAAACTTCATCTTGCCACAGTAAAGTGAACCGTATGGGTTCTGGAAGAAAGCTCACGACAAAATTGACTGTTCATTATGTTGATGACTGTAACCAAACCATCCTGCGAAGTATTAAAATTCTTTATCGCCATTGACAATTGGGTTGTCAATAGCTTTTCTTCGATTTTATTATTACGCTAGAAATTTTATGAATTGCTTATGGATATGTTTTGCTACTTGAACATAAGGTTCCTTTTACCAGCTCGGCAACATATACAAAATAGAAGTCTGACGATCTGATTAAGGCTGCGGATTTTGGGGAAGAAAGTCACAAGACCTATCGTTGTAGGAAGGCCTATATCTAACAGTGGACATCAGTCGGCTGTCATAATGATGATACAATATAGTCTATGAAAGGCAGAGGTAGAGATATCTGAAGATTTCCTAATGTGCTTTTACGAATCCTTTACCGTAACCGTACAAGCTTGTCACTGTATAAAAGCTTTTCTTAGGCCAGGTACGAATCTAACATAGACATAAATTTGTTATCAGGAACGAAATACAACACAAGAATGTATACAAAAAAAAATCATAGTAGCACCACCGAATTCATGCTGCATTTGTTCATGAAAATGTACGAAAAAAATACGTACGTCTATCTACGTCTTTTTATGTTAAAAATTAACCATAGTTTCCTACAACTTTCTCTTTTAGGGGATACCGGTAATAAATAACTCATGGGTATTTTTACATTACATTATTAGCCACATGACGTGACATGACTATTGGACGAGGGCCTCCCCCAATTATTACAATGATCAATTGGGGGGAAATGCCTATAATCGCCACCCTTGGCAGGCGGGTTGACGATCGCAGTGGTGTTGTGGTTTAACTCACAGAGACACTAAATCTACTAACTAACTATTCTTAAATCATTTTTAAGGAAACGCGCACTGATATGATATTAAATGTTTAAAACGGATAGTATAGTGCGGCAAACTACGAAGGTAAGCTGAATGCTTATCTTTGGCAATCTTCGCGCTATAATACCCGTTTTAAACATTTAATAACATGTATTCTTATCGCCGTCACCACACGGCTTTCGAATTCTATTTAACCATTAACTGCATGATATTTTTTTTGTCTGAATAAAAGCCTATCCTTCTTAAATTATGTGGCCTGCATCATGGAAAAAAAAATTAAAAGTGGTCTAAAGTAAAAAACCGCGTTCATACGTATTGTACCTTTGATAATAATTTAGAATAAAAAAATCTGTAAATAGGGCGGCTAGAAAAAAATCGAGGAAAATTCTGCTGATGTAGTATTACATCACTATGCAGCTAAGGGTTAAGTATAGATTACTTATAGAATTCGTCCCTGACAAAAGAAAAGAAAATTGTAAATAAACAATTATTGTCGTACATTTCCCATATCCATTTATGCGGAAAACGAGGGTTTTTACCATACTATGGATGTATGTCAGTTCATCTCATATATTATGAACGTGTCTATAGGTATATAGGAACATACTTACGAAGCAATTTATTCAAACAGTCCCCCCGTTTAGTGACCTTTCCCTTATAAAATAGGGAGATTTTACGATCGTTAAGTACAGTCGCGACGCCGGCCAGGTGCCAAAATACCCACTTCAAGTGTCAAAATTATCAAAATTGAGATGGTATACATCGAATGTATCGCCTATCCTTTCATACCTTGACCACCTTACGTATCTTTTCAAATTAACTTTATTTTTTTCAGCATCGTGACAAATGGAGATCTGTAATCTCTGCCTATCCCTGTGGACACAGGCGTGGCCTATTCATTGTTAACTTTTTTATTATTATGATATCGAGATATCGAGACTGTACTAAACAAGAAGTGTCTAGGGATCAAGAACATTTTTAGCTTAAAAAAATCTAATTTATTTAAATCAAATCTAATCTTCTGGATTGGTCAGACCAATCCAGAAGTCCAATAAGTTAGATTGATACAATCTGATAGGTTTC
>SJJU01007255.1:0-12070 GCA_012932125.1 Conopomorpha cramerella
TATGATCATAATATTTTGATGAACAGGTAGACGACTTGAGTGTATAAGTAAGGGGCGTTGGCCTGGACACACGATACATGTAGAACAAAAGTTTCCACTAAGAAAGCGTTTTGATATTTTACTAAGGAACGCTACATCAATACATAGTATAAAAAAAGACGCCTCCCGCTTTCTGTCTCTATGTATGCTTGGATCTTTAAAAGTACGCTACGAATTTTTACTTTAGTAGATAGAGTGATTCTTTAGGATGGTTTATAAGGGGCAGAGAAACACTGTTTATAATATACATATTGGCAAACCAACGTTTGCCGGCTCGGCTAGTAGACAATGAAAAGCTGACAACAAACCTTTTCAAACTCGGCACCCATCTTGCGTACAAGCTGTGCAGCTTTAGCTGTGCCGCCGTGAAGAGCTTGAAGGTTCGCCAGACGGATGCGAGCGAGCTCCAAGTCCCGCCTGTACGCCACCATGTCCGAGATTCTGAGGATTTACGTAGTAAATGAGTAATCTATGCGCCTCGTACTGTAATTACTAGTTCTGTAGTTGTAATCTTGGTTCCAGTACACCAGCGTGGATCGTTTTTGAACATACACACATCAAAAGTGTCTAGGGATCAAGAACATTTTAGTTCTAAGAAAAAATCTAATTTATTTAAATCAAATCTAATCTTCCGGATTGGTCTCCTACCTAATTCCCCATGCCTGTATCAATGACTTATCACACCATTTTGAATAAATTATGAATGAATTCAGTTTTTGTAAAATATATTCTTGATTGCAATCTTCTAAAATGTACTTGATCCCTTTTGATGTGTGTACATTGTAGGTATGTTATGGTGCGTCATTATCATTACATAGTATAAAACAAAGTTGCCTTCCGCTGTCTGTCCCCATCTTTGCTTAGATCATTAAACCTACGCAACGGATTTTGACGAGGTTTTCTGTAGTAGATAGAGTGATTCTTAAGGAAGGTTTATAATTGTACAATCTTAGGAGTAGTATCGTTACTTAAGCACTGATTTTTATTTAAGAATACGGGGCCCTAAGTATAGGTACAAGTTTTCGTGTCATTCCTACATGAAATGTGTAAAATGAGCATTCAAAGTTCATGCCAGGATCATTCAAACGACGTGAATGGAACAGATGGGCGTTTTGTCCAATTTATTAACTGTTAACGTCGATACTCCATAAACTATGAATACAATATTGGTATATTGGAACTTTTTTCGTTACTAACAAGCCGCTGAACTACGAATATTGGCTATTTTTTTTGTTATGAAGTAAAGTTTTTATATGCAAATAGCGTATATTCGCAAAAAAGTTTATTCCTACGATTCGGTTCGTTCATTTGCAGCTTGATGTCGGCTTTGAAATCATATTGGTGAACTCTCAGCTTTTGAGTAATTATCAAATACATAGTTAGGCCAATGGACATTTCATTTGGTGTATCGAGTACAGTCAAGGATTGACACACCGATAACACTTCCGGCTTTTTTAAAGGTTTCCAGTATTTTCATAAATAAACCATAGGAATAGATCATATCGGCATTATAAAGAAAAACAAAAGTGTTACGCTCCGTCTTTCAATGCGATTAAATTTTTTTTTTAAATCAGATAAAAATATGCAGAGATAAAACTACGACCACATATTTTAGAATTTGTGTCAATGACTCTTCCCTTCTTGTCTTAAAAAAAGCACACTTTTTTATATCAAGAAAAGCCACCTTTTCACCAATTTACTACACAAACAGGGAAAATGTGTCAACAAAATGGCGTGAAACCGGATACCTTCTTTGGGAGTGCCTTATGGAATTATGGGACCCTATCAGCAAAGTAATTTTTGGTACAACTTTCATTGATTAAAATGTGTTATTAATACAACATCGGTAGGATTGAGTTGGTATCGTTCGGGTAGATTTATTTTCTTTTTCGACGACGTTTACCAATAGCACCTCGCGGCGTTATGTACTTTTTGGTCTTAAGGTACTGATACACATGCTAATAAGTAGCGTGCTTTTGCAGCGATTCCCGTAATATTAATGTTCTTATTACGAGTCGAAGCTTAGAGATATTTGACGTCTTGATGGTTACTTACCGTAATAGCCCCAAAAGCATGCCACTAAGTAGCATGTCTATCAGTACCTTTAGGGTTTTCATTCACATGCTAGTTAGTAGCATGCTTTTGGAGCTATTACCGTAAGTAACCAAGCCACCGACCCGTCAAATATCTCAAAGCTTTTTTTTATCACTATGAACAAGCGTTTGACTAGCATATTGTGTACAAGTACCCTTACGGTTAGACTCTTATTATAATGAAAATCGCTCAACTTGACGAGAACTTAAACTTACTAAGAAACGTTTGGAAATCAACGGGAGAGGCCCTCGTCCAGCAGTGGACGTCATGTGGCTGATTACGACGATGAATAATCATACTATCACTGTATGCATATCTTTTGCGGATTTTTCTGCTTTTAAAGTAATTTTAGGAGTTTAGCACTTTTATAATCATTATCGTCAGCCCACATTCATTCACTGCCGGACATAGGCCTTTCCTATAGCACCTTGACTAAGGTCTTTCCACTCTCCTATATATTTATTATTTCGCAATAACATACATAATCCTAGCCCAACTTTTATCGTCGTGGGGGTCGAAAAAGGCGAACAATCTTCAACATTGGTATCTCGGAGTTGCGTCAAAAGATTTTGTCGACTTTTTCATAAATAATTATTAATTAAAATATAAGTACTTCTTAAATTTATTCATTCGCTTTTTCTGTATAATTCTAATTTTGTTCAATTGTGTTCTATCATTGTATAATTGTATCCTGACAATATCATTTCCCAAATTAATTTTAATTTAAAATTAAAAATCCACTCACAACCATGCTGTGGTAGCCTATAATTAAGGCAACATATTATAATGTACCCTCTAGTTTTTTTTTGGTAACATTATCTTTTGTATAATATGTGTGTCTTGTTGGCTATCCTTAAATAAATAAATAAACAAGATAACTTTCCAAAGGACGGGCAGCAGCGCTCTCTGTGAGTTGAAACTTGAAACCAACCCGCCTGCCAACCGTGGCGATTGTTGGCATTTCCTCCCAGCCCCCAATAGATCATAGAAATCATTGGGGGAGGCCCTTATCTAGCAGTGGACGTCATATGGCTGATGATGGTGGATAATCTTACTTGTGACGTCGCTCCGCTCCTGCCGCCATATCCTCGGAGTAGATTTTAAGAAGAATGTCCTTCTCTTGAATTTTTTGATTCTGGCTGTTGATCCGCGTCGCCCACTTTGTGTTTGCCTTCATAACGAAATAAAAATCAATATGCTTCACGCCTTTGGACAATGAAAGTATATCAGTCTCCTCCATCCATACACCCAAAAGAAAAACAATTACAATGTTAATAACGAAACAATAGGATCCAAAATGCTAATTATTGTAAAACTAGCGGACTCGACAGACGTTGTCCTGTCTTAACTATATCCAGAGTGGCCTGTGCCCAGCAGTGGATGTCATTTTTTTCTTTCTTAAGAACCTTCTGCTGTAATTAATAAGCACAACAAAGAAAGAATTAGCGAAATCTGTCCACCCGTTCCGGAGTTATGGGATGACAACGCAAAGTGGCTTTGATTTTTGTTTAATAGATAGATTAAAGCGACGGCGTGCGAGCAAGCGCAAAGCTCTGTATCTCTGGATTAGTGTTGTAAACTTAGTATGGGAAAACCTGACTATCGTATTATGCTTTCAACGAACTTCCGAGAACGTCATATTATAGTGATGGAAAAAGTGCTGAAATATGTACCCTTCAACGTACATTATGCTGGATGATGGAGCGTGCCTAATTCATTTAGATCGGCTTTTACAGTGTCCAGAGCGTATTCGGAGAAAAGCTCGTTTGTAAATAAATGCATAAACAAATAAAGTACAGTTTCCAGGAATATAGAAGCATGTTATGCACCGAAATATCGTAACTTTGGCTTATGAAATACGGTGTAATATTATGAAAAAAGTAGAAGTATGAAAGTAAGTAGGTCGTCAACAATGCATTTGTTAATGATACGAGACTGTGACAATGTTCAGGGTTAAGTTAAAGGTATCAATTTCTCGTGATGTCACAAGCGAAATTCTAAGTTTTAGGACAATTCCACAGCGGTATTTAATTCTCCATTTTTTTTCTCATCGCATAGTCTTCTGGATGTAAAAGAAGATTTCTTAAAAGTTCGGTTAACCTTCTTCGGCGATTAATAAAAATAAATCCATCACATTTTCATATCATATTGCACCTCCTCCAATTATTAACCAATGGTACGATAACTAAAAGCTTTTAACAGAACGCAATAGAGTACTTCTTAAATTAGGCGCCGGAAATAAATAACAAAACTATACGGAGACTAAAGGATCAAACATTATGCGCGTGCAGCTTTCCGCTCGCGGCCTTGTTCGAGTGGACTTCGGTTCTATTGCGGTATAAAGGAATATTTTCTTTTTCCCTCGGGAATGTCCATTTTTTCCGGGATAAAAAGTACCCTATTATTTAAACCGGACTTCAAACCATACGTCTGCAAATTTCCAAAGCAATCGGTTCAGTAGTTACGGTGTGAAAGCGGAACAAACAAACTCACTTTCCCATTTATAATATTAGTAAGACTAGTAAGAAGTAAGATGGTCTCAGAAAGGCAACGGTGGAACACCAAGGTGGAACTACGTGGGTGGATCACGGGCGAGAAAAATACTCGAATATAATGGACATGTAGTAAGAAAGTATACAGTTTTATGATGCACGTTACTATGCATAGTTTTCTACTTTATTGTCAGTTATCATGTAAATAAGTTACATGCTACCTCATAAATGTTAGACCGCTTCGGACAATGTAAATATACCTCTCTCTACCTTGAACGATGTCGAGATAATAACTTTCCCATTTTATGTGGCACATACATAAACTGACGTTCTTAATTTCTAGTGGAGTGGATATAACCATAAGACGACGTGATGTCGATGTTGATGTGATGACGTCGGCTAGGTCTTTTCTAGCCTATTCAAAAGCTTTGAACAAATGCGTTTAAAAAAAAAGAAGAAAAAAAGGTGAGTCGTGTATGTTATTTTGATTGTACACACATCAAAAGTGTCTAGGGATCAAGTACATTTTAGAAGATTTCAATCAAGAATATATTTTACAAAAACTGAATTCATTCATAATTTATTCAAAATGTGGTGATAAGTCATTGATACAGGCATGGGGAATTTAGGTAGGAGACCAATCCAGAAGATTAGGTTTGATTTAAATAAATTAGATTTTTTTAGAACTAAATATGTTCTCGATCCCTAGACACTTTTGATGTGTGTGTATGAACACGGTATTAATGTAACACATACCTGCTCCTCCAATCTCCGCTCCTTCTCCTCTTTCTCTTTCTTCAAGCGGTTCACTCGCTTCTTCTCGTTGATCCTCCAGGTGCGGATCATGATGATCTTCCTCCGCAGCTCCATCTCCGCTGCGGCCTGCACTCGCTGCTTGATCCTACTCTCCTTCTCAAAGGCTCTAGCAGCTCTCTCTTTCCTCGTCTTCTCGTTGTACTCGGCCAGGTAGCGCATTCGAGCTTGGATTTTCTTCTCTTGTTCTTTCGCTCTGACAATGGAATAATTGTAATATAATGTGCGCTGCTAATGAAAAAAAAATCCATCCCCACACAAAAAGTCATATCCCGACGCAAAAAATGCTTATTTTGTAGAGATGGAGTTGAACAATTTTATTTTCCTTTCGCCGCATTGTCACCATAGTAAAAGTTCTTCATATTGATTGACGACCTGAACATTTCTTAGACCAATGCTCGGGGTCCCTTTACCGTCGGTATAAGACGAAGAAAAATATAATGTCTGACTACACCCCCCGTTACGTTGGGTTAAATACGTTTGGTGAATTGTGGGCATTTGCAAGCGATTCTGCCTTTCCCGCCTTAGGATTAAAAGACATGAAAAATAAAACAATAATTGTGTAGTCCCAGTAGAGTAATATCGTTGAAGTTGTCCCGTTACTTTTTATACAATTTTTACTTGGCTCTGTTTATTGTAGTAAGTATGTATATGACGGGCCTACTGGGGTATTTAGTCCCAGCAGTTAATTTGATAGAACATCTAGGATTAAAAATCCCAATAGTGTCACGGGGCAACTTCAACGGTACTACTGGGACAACGCGAAAAATATAAATTTCACGTGTGTAATCAAGACTTCAAGTGTATTTACTTCAAAACCTAAGAAAGCAAAATGTTTTTCCAAAGAACGTGCGCTGGGCTTCGAAAAGCAATACTCCTAGGTACTTAGAATACATAGTTGCAAATGTACCTGCAGAAGCAACAGCTGCATAGTTGCAATTAATCTATAAACGTTCAGTGACTCACGAGCGTACACGTCAAACTTCTGGGCCGATTTAGTTCGGAATTTAACTACGTAGTTTGACATCGGTACTGTTAGAGACAGCAAAGGAGATGGAAGGGAAATCTAGAAAGTAAAAACAGTATCATATGCAACACATAACAGTATATATATAAAAAAAATTAGCTTCCACTCGCCCTGAAGCGGAAACTTGTCGACTCGTGCATACTGCCAATCCTAACCTATGGTGACTGTCATTGACTGAGCATCAGAAGTCCAGGCTCAAGGTTTGCCAACGGGCTATGGAGCGCAGCATTCTTGGTATTAAAAGAACTGAACATGTTCGAAATACCACACTGCGTTCCAAAACGAAAATTGCGGATGTTGGAGCAGCGACCGCCAAACTGAAGTGGAACTGGGCCGGTCACGTCAGTCGTATGGACCCCAACCGGTGGGTGAAAATCGTCACCGATTGGGTTCCCGCCGACGGATGCAGGAGGCGAGGCCGACCCAGGAGGAGATGGCGTGATGATCTGGACCGACACCTGCCGGGGTGGCGCGAGGTGGCCCAAAACAGGGATGTGTGGAGGAAATGGGGGGAGGCCTTTGCCCAGCAGTGGGACACAACACGGGCTACATAAAAAAAAATATATATATAAAACCGAAAAACGGGTGAATTCAAACTGCCACATGAGGCGAAAATGGTTTTTCTATTTTCCGGTCACCCGGGGTGGGTAGGTAGGTAGGGTGATAACAAAGGTAAGCTAAGTATATACCCGGTGAACAATATTGAGTTATAATAAAATATATCATACCATATTTAGAAATATCCAAGATTGGTTAGTTAATAATTTTGAATTATTTCCATGAACCATATGGTTCTCATACAACCATTCGTCGATTTTAAACACCATTTTACTGTAACCATTAAATATTTGAGTTTCGAATTTAATCGTGGCCCAGTCGTAGTGGTTCACGCAAACGAAGCCGCGGACAAAAGCTACCAGCATTGAAATAATGATGTTTACACGATTATCGAACATCGGAATCAATAAACAGTTACAGCAGATGATTCAATGCGCCAGCTGATGAGTGTTTGACAAATGCAACACCTAAATGTATGTCATTGTGGGGTTATGTGTGTCCGACAAGGATCTTTTGGCGCGTGAGAGCGGAATGTTCAATGTGATTTCTTGCTACTCCTGTATTTATTCCTTTCTTGGTTTATCTTATACGATTTGTTTACGTATATACTTGTAATACGGTGTATTATCCATAAAAAAATTACTCAATAGGCTTACATTCCGGTTGCCAAACTTTTTAGCCACGCGCCAAAATAACCTTGTTGCGCTATAGGTGTACTGTAAACAGACGACTAACCAATACAGGTTTCAAACGATTTTGAACCTTATACACTGTGGAAATAGAAATAGTACATTTCATACGTGGGTATTTTCCAATACGAATTTACAAGCAGTTTGCAAATATTGCCGGAATAGAATGTAAACAGAGATCTGAGATGAATGGAATATGGTTTTCAACTGGAGGTACCTACCTGCAATTGTTTATTTCGCTGCGTTAGTTTAAATATAGAACATTGACGGTTTTCAAGTGTTTGCTTCTAGGTACCTTTGGATGGGTTATGGGTTTGCAATACGTTGGGACTTGTGTATTGAACTTGGGTTTATTTTTAATTAAATTGAACTTTAAGAACAAATTACGTTTGAGCGGTAAGTAACCTATGTAACTACACGTTATCTGAAGGTCTTCAAGTCGCGGGTGAATAGGTACTTAATGAACAAGTCTGCTCCATCGTAGACCACATCGCTGCTTATCATCAGGCAGGACAGAGGTCAAAAGCTTGTTCATAGTAAAAAAAAACTACATATATATATTTTAATATTTTACAACAACACACATATTGCCTTCATTCCATCTTAGGTAGCTAAAGCACTTGTGTTATGGAAATCAGACAACGAGATATATTTACTTATATACAGTTTTTTTTTTCATTTAATTATATACTTATATAAATAAAACACCCAGACACATCCAACAAGTGCTTAAACGTTCATCACCTAAGCACCTGTCAGCGGTGGGAATCGAACCCACGACCCTACGGAGCAGAGGCGGACATGCTGACCACTACACCAACGGACCCGCCAATATATGATATATACTTATAAAACTCAAAGTCTCGATTGAGTTATTCATCACTAGAAAGCTGAAACACAACGCGGACTGAACACAAGGGTTTTTATGTCTACGTGAGAAAAGAAAGGATTTTTCAAAATTGATCCCCTAAGGGTGTAAAAAGGAGGGAAGAAGTTATTATGAGAAAAAACGTTAATTTTGGAGTTACGGTCTTGGGTTGAAAGGAACAACTTTTCAATTAAAAAGAAACTTTTGTGATCTCCATTACCCAATAGATTTTTCTTTCTAGGTAGATGACTTTTTGTATGGAGATGGACATGATATTAAAAGTTTAAAACCGGTATTATACGCTGAATGTTTATTTTTGGTTAATTTTCGTGCTATAATATCCGTTTTAAATATCATGTCAGTGCGCGTTTCCTTAATAGGAGATGGACATTTTACGAAAGATGGAAGATTATAATACCATTGCTCACGGTTCTTTTACACGCAGTATACATATTAGATGCGTTCCGGCTTTGTAAGGTAGCTACGATTAATTAAATTATAATACAATTTTAGGCGGCGCACGCAAGGGAAACATCCAAATTGGACGTTTATCTCCAATTTGCATAACATTTCGCTGGTGTTTTCCCCATCCTCGTGAGAATTTCAGTACATTATAAAAGTTACCTACTCACGTGCAAGAATTTTGAAATTGGTTTTTGATAAACAAACTCTGGCCGTGTGGAATAGATGTCGGGTAAGAAAGAGCGTCGGAAAAATAACACAATAAACATACACAGGGTGGAAACGATAAGTGATCTCATTGAATTATATCTAAACTATACAATACTAGTGTCCCGCGCTTTCATTCGCGTAGTTTCAGTATTAAAACTTCATACAAACTTACACCCTCTATATATCCAGCTATAAACTAGTCTATACGTTTACGCTGTATGGGCATTTGCCTAGTAAAAATCCTTCTCTATAGAATTGTAAGTCGTTAGAGTTTATTTTTTTCATCTCAAAGCGGGGTAGTACCCAGTTTTCACCAAGATTATTTGTCCCAACGTGGCTGTTATAGGGTTCACACACCTTGGGAGTATGCAGGTTTCATCACGATGGTGTCATTCACCGTTATAGCGTTGCATATATAAGCTCTGGAAAAGAGTCCCATTTTTACACGTACAATAGCCGGACTCGAAACCACGACAGGTGGCCTATTACAGTCCTAAGAAATGTCAATAGATGGCACTACCTAGACAGGGTTGTCATTTCATATGTTTATTTTTTGTTGACAATTCTAAAATTTTCTCCTTGAGATCATGTCTGATTAGCGCCATCTGTGAGATGTTTTGGAACTACTTTGACATATTTGAAGCTATCAGAAAACCTCTCATTACAAGTACCGGCCCAACTGGACATGGAATCACAGACACACTCCGTTAGAGTATTTTTTTTACATAAAACACTTTCCCCTAACTTTACTAATAACCCAATTTTAAACTCCGTAAAACAATAACCAAGTCTTGACTCAGGTAATTTCATCGGAGACACAGTAAGACAATAGTGTAATCTTGAACCGGCGATGCCTTGCAGCAAATCTGCATACGTGCGCTTCCAGTCAATATTGCCACAATCACAATCCAGTGACATTTGCATACTACCGACAAGTCGTCCCGTTGCATAGTCATTATCATGCTTCAATCTCCAAGTTTGTGAAGGAAATGTTTCAAACTTGAAGGATGAATTTCTAGAATTCCATGAATGCTAAAACTTTAGTAGGTAGGTACTACATCTTCTTCGATTTTGATTCAAATTCAGTTTTAAGTTTGGTACTATCTGGTTTTCCTTCATTGAATTCTTTGCTCTTTTTTCTTTTCAATTTGTTAGTGTTTATCAGAAAAAATGTATTGAACATCTGTGTCGGGATATTTTTAAAAGAAACTCGCACTCACTTCATCGTCAGCCACATCGCAACCACTTACCTAATCTATACAAGATATAAAAGAAAGACGTGTTAGTTACTCCATTTATAACTCAAGAACGGCTGAACCGATTTGGTTGAAAATTGGTGGGGAGGTAGCTTAGAACCGGGAGACGGACATTGGATACTTTTTACCCCGATCCTGTTGGTCGCGTCGCTATATAGAGGGCGTTATAGTTTGTATGAAGAACTGAAATTACGCGAATAAAATCGCGGGGCGTTCACTAGTATTCAATGTTCATAACGGGTATCATTTTCAATTTCGAGACGTGACACCCGATAATGTTTATTTATTATTACTGGATTCTGCTGCAGGGCAAAATTCACCCGGAATAAACATTTAATAAAGAATATGAATGTTTACAATCATACAGAAACAGGAAGGTGCATGAACAAAAATGTTCCATCGTAGACCACATCGCTGCTTAACATCAGGCAGGATGGTGGTCAAACGCATTCACTGTTTAAAAAACAAAGACACAGGCAATATTTTTTAAGAGTTTGTAAAATTATTAGCGTCCCGTTCGTAGCTTCCAAAATGCTACGATATGACGCGAATCTACCTACTTTTTTAAAGTATTGATGATAATGGATGACCTACATACATTTTCAACCTAACTATGATTATGTACCTACCTAGGCGTGACATTTCTTAACAAAGTAGGCACATCATTGTGTCTTGTACGCTTACACTACGTATTATACACACATCAAAAGTGGCTAGGGATCAAGTACATTTTAGAAGATTGCAATCAAGAATATATTTTACAAAAACTGAATTCATTTATAAGTGGTGATAAGTCATTGATAAAGGCATGGGGAATTAGGTTAGGTTAGGCTGTATCGACCAAACCAGATGATTAGATTTGATTTAAATAAATTAGATTTTTTAGAATCTGTGGACAAATTGTCTCCGAACGGAGCTTCAAGCAAAATTTTGTTCTTTATGTTTAATAAAAAAAGCAATCATCTGTTAAAGGCAAAGACACCACGACAACAATCAATATCAATCACAATCAATGAGAGGTCCTATAATAACTGGGTGATCTGCTTCAATTAAACTTATTAAATAGTACACGTGTCAAATCTTCACGAAAAAAGACAACATTTTACTGATTACAATGACTACGAGTGAACTAATGAAACCATCAGACAACAACATAATTTCTGTGCTCCAAATGTGTAAACACCGTAACATTCGGCAGGCAGTAATTGAATCCACTAATTAAATCCTAACAGAAGGCAAGATCTGGCAACAGCGAACTAATGGCTTGTGAATGTCAAATTAAAATCGATCCCGTCTGTCGGCAGCTGTAATTGGTCGGAGCCGAATGTAAAATTGCATGTTTACATGTTGTTACCTCACAATGAGACTTGTTGACAATCCAACTTTAATTACTGGTTTTAATCTAGGAGAAAGGTAAGCCGAGGATCGTGCTTATGTGTATTTCATACAACTGTGGTAGTTTTTATTGTATTTACTTGGAATTAAAGGAAGGAAGTAGTGAGAGGTAGGTTGTGATGCGTGCTTAGTGAAGTCCACATTTTACTAAGTGCTTTCTAGTGTGA